>MU763754.1:39846-51283 GCA_026770625.1 Nicotiana glauca | reverse complement strand
CGATCGCGCTCCCAACTCCAGAATCACCATACGGAGCTATTCCCAGACTCGGAATCCCAAACGGACATCTATAACTCTGAAATGCCTTCCAACCCAAATTTATGAAATCCTTCTAAAATACTAACTTCCACAATATACGCCGAAATGCACGCGGGTTATCCAAAACCAAATTCTGACATACGCCCAAGTCCGAAATTGTCATACGAACCTGCTGGAACTTTCAGATCCTGATTCCGAGGTCGTTTACTCAAAATTCCAATCTTAGCCATTTTCTTCAACTTAAGGCTGCCGAAATGAAAATTTTCTTTCCAATTTGACTTTGAATTTCCTGAAATTCAACTCTGACCATACGCACAAGTCAATATACCTGAAATGAAGTTGTTCATAACTTTCAACTGCTGAACGATGCTCTAGAGCTCAAAACGACCGGTCGGGTCGTTACACCACCTTGGCATAAAATTTGAGACATTGCTTTTGGAGAATGTAAAGTTTAACATTCTTTCACCAAAAGTACTTTATGAGTTAGTAATATGTTTACTTGTAAGGTATTTAATGCAAAATCCATTTAGTTCCTGAAGTTTCATCATCTATTCCATCGGGAGCACTTTGCAACTAAGTTTATATTTCAAACCATTGAATTTAAATGCATCTACATCATTATATAACACTGTTATCTCAGAAAATGCATGGCATCTATCTTCATATACATTTTGTTTCACATAAGGGATACATAATCTATATCTTAATTTCAATCCTGCTAGACTACTGCTCAATCATTTAGGAAGTGGAAACTACAATCCGCGCATCGTCCTAATATTCTAAAGTCCAAGACTCTAGTTTATAAATTTATTGGAGTAAACAAATGCAGTTCCTTCTGTGCTCATAATTAACTTTCCACCTCCTAGCATAATTCTGCTTTGTAGCTTAAGTTTCTGCCATCTTATAATATAATTCAAAATATGGAAGAAGGAGATGGAGTAGCAAATTGTTTATTATGACGCAGAAGTTATGCTCAATCGGAAAAAAGTTGACCCTCTCATAAACGGAATAAAAAACACATTACATAATATCCAAAGAGAAGTATGTATATAAGCACTGGGACAGAAATTTTGGGCGGCGGATAGGGTAGGATGCCTCAAACCAAAAATAGAGACCACCATAAGACCAATGTTATCAAAGGCGTGCTAAAGCCCTAAAGCGAGGCTCAAAACACGTAGAGCGCTTCGCGTCGCTTAAATGCAAATGTTTAAAGTGTGAAGAATACCTATATGCAAATGCTTAAACCACTCATAACACATCAGTTGTAAAATAATCTTAACAATACCAATAACATCACTAAATGGTGTACAATATAGTTTATATTTAACGTGATGCGCACAATTTCAGGTTTAACTGACTCTCGGGACTTTAGTGCGACTCAAAGGCAATTTGTCGAACGAAAATCATATATAACATAAGAGTAGTTCGAAAATATGTTGTAACAACCCGGCCGGTCGTTTTTGGAATTTATGCCCCGATTTCCCATTAACTGCTTTCCCTAAGTTCATTTCTGCTATTTTGGTTTGCCGGGACATTCAGTATTAGGATTCGGAGTGTTTTGGGACACTTAGTCCCTAAATGAGAGCTTAAGAGTTGAAAAATGGTCCATATTCGGAGCAGTATGAAGACGACCTCGGAATGGAAATCCAATGATTCCGTTAGCTCCGTTAGGTGATTTTAGGGTTGGGAGCGTATTCAGAATGTTATTTGGAGGTCCGTATCTCTTTTAGGCTTAAAATGCCGAAGTTTAAATTTTTGAAGTTTCCGGTCCGATAGTGAGTTTTTGATCCGAGGGTCGGATTTGAATTCCGGAAGTTGTTGTAGCTCCGTCATGTCATTTGGGATGTGTGTGCAAAATTTTAGGTCATTCGGACAAGGTTTGGATAGGTTTTTGATCGAAAGTGTGTTTGGTTAGAAATTTAAGTTCATAGGCTTGAATCTTGGCTTAAATCGTGTTTCCGGTGTTGTTTTGGGTGATTTAAGGATTTGTACAAGTTTGAATGATGATATGGGATATGTCTGTAGGTTTGGTTGAGGTACCGGGGGCCTCGGACGTGTTTCGGATACCCAACGGGTTATTTTTAGAACTTGTTGAATTGCTGAACTGCTGGTATCTGGTATCCTTCTATGCGATCGCACCCTTCCATTCGCGATCGCATAGAGTAATTCTGGAGGGGGCAAAAATTCCTTCATTGCGATCACATATTTCAGCTCCGCGATCGCAAAGCACTGGGTCCTTCTCTTACGCGATCGCATAGCGTCATGTCGCGATCGCATAGGCCAACTTCAGAGCCTTAAATTTTTCTTCTTCGCGATCGCATCTCCCTTCCCGCGATCGCATTGAACAAAGGACCTAGGCAGAATATAACATTTCAAAACGAACTCTTCTTCCATTTTTACAAAAACTCAAGCTAGAGAGCTCGGTTTTGGGAGATTCTTCGAGGGCTTTTCAGAGGCAACAATTGGGTAACGATTCCTTACTCTCTTATGATTAATACCCACTAATCTAACCTTAAATTCAACCTTTAATTTCGAATTTTGAATGAAAATTGGGGTAAAGTTCTTAGACATAATTGTGAGGATTTGAGGGGGCATTTGACCTCCGATTTGGGAGATTTTATATGGTTAGACTCGTGAGAGTACGAGGGTTCTGAAAATATAAAAATTATTCGATTTCGAGACGTTGTCTAGAGGGGCATTTTGGTTATTTTACCTATTTTTTCGCCCTAGTTTTGATTTTGTTAGTGGAATCAGTTAATTGCAATATTATTTACAATATGAAATTGGTTTGAATAGATTTGGGCGACTCGGAGTCGGATACTCGTGGCAAGGGCATCGCTCCCTAGTTGATTTTGCACCGGTTCGTAGTAAGTGGCTTGCCTAACCTTGTGTGGGGGACTTCGTCCCTTAGGATGTGATAATGGGTAATTGAACGCCTTGTACGTGAGGTGACGAGCGCGTACTTGAGCAAAATGTTGAAACCCGGATTTTTACTCAAATACTTGATTTGGATTCTCTCTCATATTTGCCTTACTTTACTTGCTTTTATAGCATGTGCTAGCGTAGAAGAGCATGTTTAATTGATCCAAGCTGCCTATTTATTTAAATTGTCTTAGCTGTGATTACGTGGAGCATGTTAGGCTAGTATTATTTGATGCCTTGTATTGTTGTACTTAAATTTCTAAATAATTCACTGATGTTGGTTGCGCATTTACATTGGGACTACGGATGCGGGATTTCCGGGAGTTCCCCCTTGTTTGTTTATTTTAGGACTACGGGTTTGATTCCCGGGAGATCCCCCTGTACTTTTATTTTGGAACTACGGGTTTGATTCCCGGGAGATCCCCCTGCATTTTTATTTTAGGACTACGGGACGGTATCCCGGGAGATCCCCTGCACTTTATGATTGGACTACGGGACGGTATCCCGGGAGATTCTTTTATATTTATATGAGATTTGGACTACGGGATGATATCCCGGGAAGTTCCATTAGACAGTTGAGAAAAGGGCTACAGGACGGTATCCTGGAAGACCCTCGTCGGTATTCTTGAAATTTTGTGGTGTTTACTCTGTGTTTCTGTTTTGTCTTGCAGTACTATATTTCATTGATCTGTCTTATCACATCGCTGTGTTCATTAGTTTCATCCGACTTCGATACTGTTAATCCCTTGATATTTTATTATTTTCTGTCTCAGTATGGCCCTGACCTTTCCTCGTCACTACCCAACCGAGGTTAGGCTTGGCACTTACTGAGTACCGCTGTGGTGTACTCACGCCTCTTCTGCGCATGTTTTTCATGTGCAGATCCACGTGCTTCTGAGCAGGCGTACCATCAGTAGCTATCAGGGAGCGTATTGGGGACTTAAGGTATACATCTGCTACGTCCGCAAATCCGCAAAGTCTCCTTCTCTTTTTTTTTACCTCAAGTTACTAGATGTTATTTCGATCCTTCTTTATATTAGACTATTCTGGTGATTAGAGTAGTGTTAGATTTCTCATAGCCTGTGTTGCCTGTGGGTTGCCGGGTCTTGGAGGTTACTTCAGTGTTTGGTATTAAAGTGTATGTGCCAGGCGGCAACTGTATACATTACTCATGTTATTTAGTTTTGATTATAAATTTCGCAATTGTTACTACTTCCGCAATGTGTTAGGCTTACCTGGTCGTGAAGACTAGATGTTGTCATGACGTATTCACAATTGGTGAACTAGGGTCGTGACATATGTCCTATTTGAAAGTATTGAACACAGAGTCTACTTCAATAAATAGTGCATAAAATTTCATACCATTATTATACGAACAATATTTCGGCCGTTTCTGCTTCAAGGTGTTCATCCGATTTTTTCTTGTGAGCTTCTTCTCCTCTTTCATGTCAAATTTACGTAGAAACTTTGTTAGGTCTGAGAAGTTGTAAAGTCGTATCTTTACAGTAGACGAAACAGGGGCATATACTGCGCCTCTTTTTCGCTATTAATGGAGCATTTTTAATTCATCTAATTTTTTTTAAGTAAATCAATATTTTAATATTAATCCAAGTATTTTCTTTTACCAGATCGATAATATTGAACTTAATTTTTGGTATGTAACACAACGTAAATAGAATTACATTTGTCTACTTATTTTGAGGAGAAACCAATAGTGTATTTTAAAAAGTTGGGTTCCTTTTGCTTTATCCGATATACCTTCACATTTTTTACTTCTGCTAATAGGTGTTTTCCATATTAGTTTCAAAACAATTGCGTTTAAACATGGGACAATAGTCTAATTTATTTATATATTATTTTAAATTGAGCAATTTTGTTCTTGTTTAGACTCTTGGTCAAATATTAACCCCTCTCACTGGCACGAAAAGATTTTATTGTTGCCTTGATCACTAACGGGATACCAACCTGAGGGCGGAGGCGGATGTAGGGTACCGTCTATGGGTTCAAATGAATCCAAACTTTTGATGCGGAGGAAAAATTTATACGTAAAAATTCATTAAAATTGAAAAAATAATACATATCAACCAATAACTTTAAAAATATAATAGGTTTGAACCCATAGAATTTAAATCTTGGATCCGCCTATGCCTGAGGGTATTTTTAAACTCATATTGAAAAAGTGAACAGTAAATTTGTGGTTTCATCGAGCAAGTATGAGATAATTTGCTAGAAAGGATATATATACAGACACTCGCGCGCACACGCGAATAAAATTTTTTAATAAAGGGGTGAAAATGCAATAATCATTTAAATTTTTCAATTTAATATCATAACTAACAGTTATTTGTAGATAGTATTTTTTTCTTATATTCCTTACTGACACGTTGGTTGGTTCGTTATGACCAAAAATTCTTTTTATGGACAATGATATCCCTCTAGACCATGCAACATATGATTTTTCATGTGAAAAAATATGTTGCGGTAAAATATTGTCCAATATTTGGATAATATGATATTCCTTTAACTTATCTTTAATATGAGAAGCTAAACTTTTCTCCTCTGGTCCCTTGACTCGCAGTAGTGATCCTCGCTTCGCTGTTCGGGACTTTTATGGTCTCTTATGCTTAAGTCCCGGTCTCGCGAATTGCCCATGGCTTTGTTGTCCAAGACTTTACTGGTGTCTTATGCTCCCGTCCCGGTTTCGCAAACTGACCCTCGCTTCGCTGCTTCATTAACAAATTTGCTGCCCAAAATGACTCAATATTAACATTTTCTCTTATTTTATTTACGTTTAAATTGTTTGCATTTTTTTTTCTTTAGTCTTCCTCATTTGTAATGTTAAAGTTTAAAGGTTATATGTACACTAATTAAAGAATTAAATTTTAGCCCCAAATAAGCAGCCAAAGAACCAACCTTTGTCAAGACCCTAACCTTTAAAGTAGTAAAAAAAAATCTCCTGGACGTAGTTGCAAAATTTGAAAATCATTTGATAGAACATGGGCTTCAAGAATCAAGATAATTTTTTTTGATAAGGCAAAACATCCCAGTATAGCAGGACCAACGGCCAAAACAAAGTCAAAGAGTCTGAGACGCAAATCCTTCAAATGAGCAAATAGAGTCATTTCTTTATCGTTGGGTATGAATTCTTTTCTGGGGTAAAACAATAGTCCCTTCCGTGTCTTTTTTCATTGTGTTGTGAACCGGTGAAAATGTAACAGTGAGATAAGCGAAAAGTAACCAACAATGGCAAGTAGCCTCTTGCCTAATTAATAATTAAATGGAAAAGTAAATTGAATGGACTTCTTATGTATATGAATAGGGAAACATTAATAACAGAAAGGACCATGAAAAGTTTTAAATAGCTAGGTTTGACATTGCTTTATTAGGCATATTGTTCAAACATATTGGTATAATTTAGTAGCCCCCACGTCAAGTAGGGTTAGGGCCTTTTGGCGTTCCATGACCATATCTCCTTTAACAGGCATGCATCTTTACAATAATATGGAGACATCAAGCAGAATTTGGTTTTTAAGACCCAATACATTTCTCAATAAGAAAACAAAGACATGGGTGCTATTTATAGTTTTTTCCAGCTTAGAAGTATATTTGTCTGTTGGTTTGGAAACAAATTGAAGTAGTCTTCTGTACTTAGACCTATATATTCGGTATATGTCCAAATATATTGTATGGAATAACAAGTGTTTTCTAGTAGTTTTCTGTTCAGATACTGACTATTTACTGAAATATAATTACATAAACAGTAATGTGAGTTGTAATAACAGAAAGGACCATGAAAAGTTTTAAATATCTTGTCTATTCAAATCTCCACATAAAGTAAAACTAAAAAGTTAAACAGGAGAAGAAAGGTGAAATGATTCAAATATACTGTTCTTAACTAATAAGAGTACTAATAATATACTAAATCTATCTATAATAGTTCTTGATTTCTCCAACTGTAACATTCCCAAACACCTTATGTTATTTTCTTCTTCTTAAATACTCTCTTCATTTTATTTCCTGACAATTGTGCATTTGGATCTTCTTCAACCATTGTTGCGGCATTAGTTATACCTATCTTGGCAGGTGTGTGTCCAATATCAGTTAAGTCGTTATCTTCAGTGGAATCCTGCATATATAAAATACAAAATTAGTGTAAATCAGTAATGAACAAATATTTACTACAGATTTATTAATTTATACCCTACAAATAATATAATCAAAAAAATGAATAATCTAAAAAAATATTAATACTGTGTTCATAGATTCCGAAAGGAAAAACAAAGTGCGCATCTACAACTTTTAAAGTTATAAAAAAGCTACTCCAAATCTGAAAATTTATTCATAGAGAAATCCTTCAAGATATGTAACTAGCTTTAATGTTAAAGGACAAAGTAGTTATGTATTTATCTCGCATTCCTTCTCTCCATCCAAGACTTGATTATTATTGAAGTCAGGTTCCTACCAAAAAATAATAAATAAATGAGTTTGAAATTATGATTCAAATTATGCAATGTAAAAGAAATTTACAATCTAAATATGTTATGAAGTTTGTGAACAAATATGACATACAATTAAGTCATCTGAAGGTTGATCAGAACTATATTTGTTTATCAGTTGCTCCTCATCTGTAAGCTTAACAACGCTATAAACTTCCTTTTGCAGGTAAATGTTCTCTCTCTTGATAATAACCTTAAACATGAATTTTCTTTGGAGAATATTGTTCAACTCTACTGGATAGGGATACTTCTCAACAGTGCCAGTATTCTAGAATGAAATGTTGAGTTAGAATTTTGCAAATAACAAATATAAATTTAATTAGTTGATATACCTCAAGAAACCCTTCCTTTAATTCTTTTGCGGATTTGCCTATGAGAAACATGATTTCACGGTCCCAGAGCAATAGGAAAACAGATCCAGTAGTATCCATTACCCTAACCTGAAGCTTGTACCTAAATGCACAATTGATTTGAGATATAAATGTAATATTTTGATGGATTAAGGAAGTAGAGATGATGATTTTACCTAATAACTGTTGAGTAATCTTCATGTTTACATTTGGGGTTTGGGCATTGATAAATTTTTTCTAATTTATCCACCTTCTTTTAACACTTCTTGCAGCTGACGTACGACCATCCTTTTTCAAGTTCTAAATTTTCAATACTTGCGACAATCCAAAATGGACCTTCCTGTTGAATAAATTGATAAGACAATTGTTGAATAAATTGATAAGACAAATGTAATGAAAAGACATAGAGAATATGGTCTATCAGAATATCAAACAAATAACATAAATGTAATTGAAGAATTTTTCATCTTCGAAATGAGGATACACTCTTTCAAACCATAAAATAAGAGGACTAATAGCCAAAAATAAAGTTGAAATGTAATGTAAAGACATAAAAAAGATGGTCCATGTGGCGACTCATTGACATGAGGAAGGGATAGGTACCTATATGATATGAATTAGGATTTAGATGAGCTGTGCCAAATATATTATATTGATTAACTCGATGCTCAAAACTTAACAAAAATATTACAACAGTGATGAAGACAGAATTTGTTAAAGAAATACGGGCAATGTTACATTCACATATGTAAGATCATGCCTAAACTAACTGAAAGGGTAATGTTTCTTTGCATTTAGAGTCGTGCAAATTATGAATTTTAATTCATGTAGTTTAATCATTCTTAATACTTTATGAGTTTTAATGAGAATATTTTATTTTTAAAAATAACCCAATCTATAAGAGTAGCTTGATCAAATAGTAACTTATGTTGCTTGTCACCTATTGGGTGTGACGACCCGACCCGTCATCTCAGGTATTACCGGTCTGTTTCCTCCTTATTGTATTGCTTTATATCTCATCATCGGTATTGGGTGCGTTAGAATTTAATTGGAGTAATTTTGATAAGAAATGAGACACTTAGTCTCTTTTAAGAATACTTAAGTTGGAAAAGTCAACCGGATATTGACTTGTGAGTTAGAGGGCTCGGAATTGAATTCCGTTGATTCGGTTAGCTCCGGGTGATGATTTAAAGCTTAGGAGCGCAATCGGAAGTAATTTTGGAGGTCCGGTGAAGAAGTTAGCCTATTTTGGCGAAGTTAGAATTTTGGCGAATTCCGATTGATAGGTGATATTTTGATCCGGGAGTCAGAATGGAAATCCGAGAGCTGCAGTAGCTTCATTAGTTGATTTTGGATATGTCTGCAAATTTTTAAGTCATTCGGACATCGTTTGGATGGGTTTTTGATCGAATGTGCAATTCGGAAGTTTTTAAGAAACTTAGGCTTTGATTTGATGAAAATTGAGGATTTCGATGTTAATGATGGCATTTTGATGATTTGAACAAGTTTGAATAAGGGAATAGATCATGTTTGTGCCTTTGGTTGAGGTCCCGAGGGCCTCGGGATGATTTCGGGTGGTTAAACAGAGAATTTTGAGTTTGGCTTCATGTTTGGATTTGCTGGTTCTGTTGTTACCGCATCTGCGAAAAAGGGACCGCATAAGCGGTTTCGCAGATGCAGCTATGGGGTCGCAAAAGCGGTCCTGGATGGGGCCTGGCAACTTCCGCAGAAGCGGAAGACAATCCGCAAAAGCGGGCATCGCAGATGCGATTTTGGACCGCAGAAGCGGCCTGGGCATTTTGGGAGAAACCGCAGAAGCGGTTGGGGAACCGCATAAGCGGTGTTCGCAGAAGCGAGTATTGACCGCAAAAGCGGTTATGGTCTATTAGTGAAGCTCCACAGAAGCGGAGAATTTTCGCAGTACCGAAAGTCGCAGAAGCGAAATGGGATCCGCAGAAGCGAAAATCGACCTGGGCAGAATGGTTTATATCAATAATTCATCCGCGAGCTTATGTCATTTCTCCTCCATTTTGGAGCGATTTTTGAAAGCTTGGAGGCGATTTTGAAGAGGGATTCAAGGGTTAATGATTGGAGGTAAGTTCCTTGGCCTAATTATTCAAGTTTATGGTAGGATTATCATGGATATTGGTTGAAATTCGTTAAAAAGGGGTAAAACTAGGGCTTGAGTTTTAATATTTCAAATTGGAATTTGATAGATCATTTGAGCTCGGACTTGGGAGTTCTTGGTATGTATGAACTCGTGGCGAGACGAGGATTCCGGTAATGTAAATTTTATAATTTTTCGAGACGTAGGCCCGGGGCTCGGGTTTTGCAAATTTCGTGAATTTCAATATTATTCTCTCTTATTACCACTGAGTTGGAAGTACTCACTTTACTCCCTGCACCTCGCGTGCAGTTGCAGATACTGTTTCACCTGGTAGCGGGTTAGTAGCAGATCAAAGGTATTGCTATCGTAGCTAAGCAAGGTGACCGCCGGCGTTCGCGGCACCGGGATTCCTCTTCTTCTTGGTTTCTAGATTTCACTCTATGTATTATATATTTTAAAATTTTAATAAGGATCCTCCTAGATGCTCGTGACTTGTGACACCCCGGTCGGGCTGTATTGGGTTGTATTTGTATTGATTAATTCACATTCGAACTGCTATATAACAGATTAACCGCTTTAAGTGGTATTTTGAGATGGTCTGGCTGACCTTGTCTTCACGAGAGGCACCATCACGATCGGGTTCGGGAATTGGGTCGTGACAAGTTGGTATCAGAGCCTAGGTTACTAGGTCTCACGAGTCATGAGCAGGTTAGTAGAGTCTCGCGGATCGGTACGGAGACGTCTGTATTTATCCTCGAGAGGCTGTATAACCTTTAGGAAAAACTTCACTTTCTTGGAATTCTTATCGTGCGTACTTGATTCAGCTGGAGATATACCTCTTAAAATTCCTTCCACACGTCAGTATGCGCACGTGAGCGCTTAGTAGTATATGTGCCTTGATGGCTTGTGATTCCCTATTGAGGGGCGAGATGTAATCTCCGTGAGTTTGATGTTGGGCCAGTTTGGAGGACTTGAGTCCGGATCTTTGCCAATGGCTTGAGCACCGAGGTGCTGATTGTGTGAACAAGTAAATTGAACTTATATGTTCAGTATGGTCCCTATTAGCCGAGATAGCGGCTGGATAGCTATGTAATGTGTATGGCAGTGGAAGGTATACAAAAATATTAAGGAAAGAAAATGTTCTTACTTGGTGGAATAGCCCAGATAAATGGAGGGTTGAAAGGTATTTTCTATGTGTTATGTTTCAAATAGGTGAAACGCATGTCCATGTATCAATTCTGATAATATAATTCGTGTAGTATTGAGATTAATGTTGTTGATATACATTGTGATGTCTTGTCAAGTTGTGGACGTGTTGTTAGGATGGTTTTGGTGATTCTCTAACAGGTGGATAGGCTCAATTATAAAGGAAACTCTGCCGAAATTTTTTAAAAAAAAATTTGGTGACTTAGTATAAATTTTGTTGCCTAGAGTGGGCTCAGCTGATGTGGGAATGAATGCGAGGGTTGCAGAGAATGTCAGTGCTAGATGATCTGTGTATTCACAAAACTTGTAAATGACTT
>MU763754.1:1665-17600 GCA_026770625.1 Nicotiana glauca | reverse complement strand
AACTCTATACAATCAATCCCTGACATAGCCCACCTTATTTCGCCACGTGTGCAATAAATAATATAATAGGCACCGGCTTATTTCGTCACACGTGCATAACAATGTCCCACCTTATTCCGCCACATGCGCAACCCACATATGATCATATAACATATCCCGCCTTATATACGCCGCATGTGCAAAACATCAATAACAACAACTGCACGGCAGAAACCTCGTGCATCACAATATCAACAACCGCACGGCAGAAACCTCGTGCATCACAATAGCAACAACTGCACGACAGAAACCTCGTGCATCACATTAGCAACAACCGCACGGCAGAAACCTCGTGCATCACAATAGCAACAATCGCACGGCAGAAACCTCGTGCATCACAATAGCAATAACCGCACGGCAGAAACCTCGTGCATCACAATAGCAACAATTTAACAGGGTGGAAATCTAACAAGAATGATAAAAGCAGCAGTGTAATAATGCAAATCAACGAAGCAATAACAACTACTAGGATAAAACAGAAACACATGTCAAACACCACTAAATCTCAATACCAATGAGGGTCTCCCAGGATATCATCCTGTAGCCCTCTCCTCAATTGTCCAATGGACCTCCCGGGATACCGTCCCGTAGTCCAGCTCTCGTACCAGTATCAAAGGATCTCCCGGGATACCGTCCCGAAGTCCAATCATTTATGTGCAGGGGATCTCCCACGATACCGTCCCGCNNATAGGCTTCAAGTACAACTTCATATTCGGTGATTACAAGGATCTAAGAGCCTAAAGGATCAATTTACCACAAATAAATCCGAACACGCACTCGTCACCTCGCGTGCAAGGAATGCAATCATCAAAGAAGACTCAAATCCTAAGGGAAAGTCCCCCATACAAGGTTAGGCAAGATACTTACCTCGAACCGGCTAACATCAACTAGCAACCATGATCTTGCCACGAGTTCTCGACTCCAATGGCCAAATCTAGTCAATTAAATCACACATTGTAAATAATATTGCAAACAACTGATTCCACTATAAAATTTAGAGTTAGGGCGCGAAAATAGATAAAATAACCAAAATGCCCCTCCATCCAACGTCTCGGAATCGAATAATTTTTATATTTTCAGAACCCTCGTACTCTCACGAGTCTAACCAAACCAAAATTACAAAATTCCCATATCATTTCGACCTTCAAATAAGTGATTCTATCCAAGAGGGGTTTCTATCCTTTTTCAACAAAAATCCTCAGATTAAACACCAACACTTGATATAGAATCGAGTTATACAACCAAAATTGGGTTAAGAACACTTACCCCGTTGTTCTCCAAGAAAATATGTCCAAAAATCGCCCAAACCGAGCTCCAAATCGATAAAAAATGGGAAATGGGAAATGGGAATGAAGTCCCATTTCTAAAACTTAAACATTCTGCCCAGACCATTTTCCGCTTCTGCGGTCCCGCTTTTGCGGAAAAACCAACCGCTTCTGCGGTCTCCTTCAAACCCCGACAAACCGCTTATGCGGTCTTCCCATCACAGAAGCGATTTCGCTTCAGCGGAAAAATCTTCGTTTCTGCGGTTCCTGGCCCAAATGCCCACTTTCGCTTATGCGGCTTCCTGGCCGCTTATGCGGCTCCAAGACCGCATAAGCGAAAATATCAGAAGTAACAGGCCAAAAAATCTTCCTAAGTCCAAAAATTCTCCGTTTAGCCATCCGAATTCATCACGAGGCCCCCGGGACCTTAACCAAAAATACCAATACACACTATAACGTTATTCAAACTTGTTCCAATTATTAAAACACCTCGGCTAACATCAAAATCTTCAAATCACATCGAATTCAAAACTAAGTTCTTTCAAAACTTCAAAAACACGCATTCGATCAAAAACTCAACCAAACCATGTCCAAATGACCTGAAATTTTGCACACACATCCCAAATGGCATGACAGAGCTATAGCAATTTTCGGAATCCAAATCTGACCCTCGGATCAAAAACTCACTATCGGACCGGAAACTTCAAAAATTCAAACTTCGGCATTTCAAGCCTAAATGAGCTACGAACCTCCAAATAATATTCCAAACATGCTCCCAACCACGAAATCACCTAACAGAGCTAACGGAACCATCAGATTTCCATTCCGAGGTCGTCTTCACACTGTTCCGAATACAGACTATTTTTCAACTCTTAAGCTCTCATTTAGGGACTAAGCGTCCCAAAACACTCTAAATCTTGACACCGAACATTCCAGCAAAATAAAATAGCAGAATTGAACTTAGGGGAAGCAGTTAATAGGGGATCGGGGCGTGAATTCTAAAAACAACCGGTCGGGTCGTTGCAATGCATAAGCCGTAAGTTTTCTTGAAATCTTGATAAAAGAAGGAAGTTTAGAATTGAAGAACGTGTAGTTGTGGAAGAAATATAAAGTCCTCCACGCTTGAGTAGTTGCTACCCAGTATACAGTACGTGGGTTAAGTAGTTGAATCCATAGGCAATTTGGAGAGGAAATTTAGGTGAACTTGAAGGTAAAAAGTAATTACCTAATATTGTGGAGTAAAAGTTTTTAAAAATAAAATGATTTAATAATTTAAAAACATTAAAAATTGAGATAATTGAAGAGGAGTTTGAACGGTTTAGAACTGAAATGTTTTGAAGGCCATTCCTATTTTTGAGGAAGCCGGCGGTTTTTTAGTATTACAATGATTTAATAATTGAAAAAAAATAAAAAAAAGAAAATTGCACAGAAGTTGAAAGAGTTTGAACGTTTTACAACTGAAAGGTGTAGAAGGCCACTCCTATTTTTGAGGAAGCTGGCGGTTTATTCCAAATACAATGATTTAATAATTGAAAAAAAATTAAAAATAACAAAAATGCACAGAAGGCATCTGACGATTTAGTGAAGAATGGTTTGAAGGCTAATCCAAATAGTGTAGTTCCTAATAATTAGAAGCAATGTCTTAACATGCCATGTGTCATGTTATTGTTTTGCCATTTGGTTGCATGAGAGGCTTTTTGTTTTTGCTTTTAATTATAGATAGATTATATTTATTTTGATAACTTTATTTCAGTTGACGATTTAAAAAGTTAAAGCAATTATTTTGGTTAAATGAAATTTTTTATTTAACCAAGTATAATTATTTACAAGCACACCTGCTCATTGGACTCTAAAGCAATTATTAAAACAATTAACTTCATTAACCTTCATAAAAATTTTAAAATATATCATGAAAAATTAAGGGACATTTGTTATAAAATAATAATTTTATTTTAACATTAAGAAGGATAATTTTTCTTTGACATCAATCGTAGTTAATTAGCTCATGTGACTAACATGATGCAATTAGATGCACCACACTAACAACTTGTTTGGATGTTTGTTCCTCGTTGTATCGTATTGTATTGTTATCCCAAAACAATGTTTGTTTTGATTGTTTCATTAAAATTGGTTGTATTGTATTGTTAAATCCATTGTTCCGGAACAATGAAAAGTCCCCTTTTTTGAAACAACCGATTTGGTGTGGTGGGATCGTTTCCTATTTTTCTTTCCAATTATGCCCTAACTTATTACTCTACAATTCTATTTTACCCTTTACCTTTTTTTCTATTTTAACTCCAAATCTCCAACTTCTAACCTACTTTGTTTTTTTCCAGTACTTTTGCCGCCAACATTAAATGTGTTTTGCCGCCTTCTATTTTACCTTTTCTCCTAATTTGCTTTTAACTCAATTCTAATTAGTTGTGCTCCTTTGTTTTGCCTTCTTCTGTTATGTTTTCTTAAGGTGTTTTGCCTTCTTCTGTTTTATTTTTTAAAAATTATTTTATGCATAATTTTGATAAATTCAATATTCAAATAATTAAGGGTATTTTAGTAAACTGGTCAGATACAGTACAGTACGATGAAGTCAAACGAAATAGTAGAATATTATTTAACAATGACAAACAATACAATCTATTCAAACATTGTATTCATAAAACGATACGGTACAATACAATATAGTACAATACAATACATTATAAAACGACGGTGAACAATGATCCAAACAGACTGTAACTAAAATTGAAAATTCACAACTAAATAAATAAATACTATTCCTACGCCCGAAGTCAAAGATGTAGCATGTAGTTGCCAATGATGATAAGAAATTTATTTTCACAAAAACAATTTTAGTTAAAAATACCAACAAGGATTCCTATTGAGTTAAAAATATTTCAAGACGTATTTTCCGATTTAAATGAAAAAATTTAAAAAGAAATTATAAATAGGATTGGGGGGGAACAGAGAGAAAGAAGAAGAGAATTGCGACAATGGAAGCCCTGCAGCCGTTGAAGCAACTTATCCACTTTGCTTCATTTAGGTCTCATAGATTTCGACCCTCTTCTCCTTTCTTCATTGTTCGTTGCTGCTCTTCTTCTTCTTCTTCTTCTTCTTCTGCCGCCACTATAACTGCAGTTAGCGGTAGAGCCGGCGGCCGCAACCGTAGGTCCAATTCCGGCGCTTCTACTTCCACTTCCGATAAAGAGGCTATTCGCGCCATACGCATCAACAAGGTAACTGATATTATTGCTGGTTTCTTGTAAAGTTCACTTTTTTCTTAATGATTGTCAATTTATGGCATTACGACTAGAATTTAGGTGAATATTGAGTTTAAAAATGTGTACAAATTGTGTCTTTATCACAGTGTTCTTTTTATTAGTTATGGAAATTATACACTGGAGTGCTTTCTAATACTAGTGGCGTCATTACAATCGAATATATTGTATATATCAATCCAATTAACTATTACCAATACAGTTGGGGTAGGCTATACATTAATCCTTACCTTTTCTACTATATTCGGTCCACAATAAAATGTTTTATAACAAGAATTTTTGACATAACAATAACTGCCATATGGATCAGAAAACATTGATTTCCCTTTATGGTTACCTTACATTGCTTTCACTTTTTGATCATATCTTTATTGTGGTTTCCTCATATAATCTCGAGGTGATAACTTAGTTTAGACAGAAGTACATCGGTGGAAACTTGTCCACTCTTTTTAGCTTGAGGTTTGTTGGACTTCCATTACCTTTAAGAATTCAGATTAGTAGTCGTACATAGTATTACTGCATGCTTCAATTATTCTGTATTGACTTGTAATTCTTGTTGATTAATGTCAACAAGGCAGCTTCCTTTTTGTTTTCTGTAACTGCATTTGCACTGTAATCCTATCTCTCATGCTTGGCTTAAGAATCTGGTACATGTTCCTAAGCTTACTTAGGCTTACATGGGTCATTCCAAAGTCAGTTAAAGAAGTACTCTGGTGCTGCTCACTCAAGAGCTTGACGAAGAGCTCAGAAGCATATGGGTCTATCATCACACTGTGCATTTCTTGAGTGAACAGAATTCAAGGTGTTTTGAAAGAAAGGAAGAACCAGTATAGAAGATCAAATACAAATGCTTATATTTTTTGGCCTTTTGGTGTAAATTGCTAAATCATTTGGTTAGGCAAATATGGTTTTCCTCAGGGTGCTGAGGTACATATCAGCACCTACTTGGTGCAGTTTATGTTAACTCATCTTATCAAGAGAAATAATCATAAGTTGAGTAAGAAGAAATGTTTTCTTGACGTACTTGGGGCCATTTAAAGGTTATATCTTACCAGTAAAACACCGTCTCACAACTAATCACTCTCTCCATTCCATTTGACGGAGTTTGTTTGGGTACAACGTTCAGAGTCTTATATATTATAACAGTGATGGTGGAAAATATTGAAGTAATGGTTTAAAAGTTAGTTTGATATCAAAGGTTATAGAAAATATTGAATGGTCTAATTAAATTGAATTTTGAAAATTTGTACCTGTTTTATAGAAAAGGAATGGTGTCAAACATTTTGGGACGCTCTAAAATGAAAGAAGTGATATAAATTGGGATGGTGGGAGTACTCAGCTATAGAGTTTTCATCTGTAACTATTCTTTTATTGGGGTAAAAGGATCATTTGTGAACCTATTTAAATTTCTGGGTATGAATGTTGATTTTTATTATGAGCACGTATGCTAATTTCTCTGGAAAGAGAACATTTGGACCTCAATACCTGGTGGATATCTTGACGTCAAAGTCTTTATGAATATTGATTTATTATGAGCACGTATGCTAGTTTCTAACTGACTTTGGACACCAAGATGAATAGTAGATCTAAGCTTGTATAGATGTAACTATATGTCTTATGACAGCACACTTGTCGAATGTAGCTTAAACTTTTCTGCATCATCATAGTTCAGAGCATGTAAAGGCAAGCACCCTGAGTAATGGAAGTTAACTTAGATTCTTCACCTAAGACTTAATAAGGATTAAAATGTTTTTGCATTAATCTTTGCCACTAATGGCGGTTTAGTACCAGTAAAAGCCAGCAACTATTTGATCTTTTCATTTTTTCGTTTTCTACTGGATCTATACCATGTCCAATGTAAAATTTCAACTTCATCTTCAAATTTAAGGTGTTCTGCTTGCTCACAGGTGGAAGAGCTGAGAAGCAATGGCTTGGAGCCCTATGCTTACAAGTGGGATCGGACTCACACTGCTGGTCAACTGCAAGAGATTTATAAGAATTTAGGAAATGGTGAAGAGTCGAATAGTGAAAATGATTATGTTGCTGTCTCAGGAAGAATAGTCGCTCGCAGAGCTTTTGGAAAGCTCGCCTTTTTAACTTTAAGGGATGATTCTGGCATGATTCAGGTTTTTATGTTTGCCATAGTCTTACCATACCTTTAAAAATAAATAAATTGCCATAGTCTACTCAATCTGTGTTTTGCTTTTGGGATACTTTATATTGCTTGCTGTCAACTAGCTGCAATAGCTGTAGTGCTGCATTACTATAAATATACAGATTTTTAAGACATCTATTTAAATATGTTTGATGGTCCTAGCAATTGGTTTCATTTCTAGATTTGTTGAAATCACCTGAGTGAGTGCTTGATATGGATTATGGACATGTATCAGGCATCTTTTTCAGTCCTTGATAGTGCCTATGGTCTGTTTGACGTGCGAAGTTTTCAACTGCACATTCATTTAAACAGCACTTCAGCACGTCTCATGTGCTTCTTATCTAGCTCTTTGCATTTTTGTGCTCAAGAAACTGGGATTCCAATTGCTTGAACTTTCAGGTTCAGGTATCATTTTACAAGTTAGAAAGAAATATTTCTAGATCCTGTTATAAGAGATTTTCTTGTATTTCTGGATTAGCAGTGATCTTTTACCTTTAAATTTAGCAATCTTCGAACAGAAAAATGTTGCATTCTACTGAAATAAGTTAATTTTGGTTTTAGCTTTATTGTGAGAAGGAAAGGCTTGTAGATGATATGTTTGAGCAATTGAAGACTCTTGTTGATGTTGGTGATATATTGGGTGCAAATGGTTCAATCAAGCGCACAGAGAAGGGTAATATTTGTGTCTATGCCCATCCGATTTCTACTTTTGACATCCATTCTTATTTCTTCTATGAATAGGTTCACTTGCTTCTGTATTCAACAGTTTAGAACTGTGAACAATTTATACCTATCACATAATTGGTTGATAAAGACATTCGCCCACCTTTTTTTTTGTTGCTTTTGGTAGTGTTGCTTAATTTGTGAATCCTCCTCCCCCTCTTCCTTTTCATCTTATTGTCTGTTTGGATCTCCTTCCTGTGTAGCCAAGTCCTCCTATGAACCTATCCCCGCCTAAAGGATAGGAAGATTACAAAGTTGAAGCACCTAAAGGAGAATTTGGTGACTTTTTGGTAAGTAATGGAAGCAATCGTCCTACTCTCGTAAAATAAGAGCACCTGGCTTTGCCCATTATCCGCTGAAAGTTTTAAATCCTACTAGAGATTTTTTTTTTGATTGGTAGAAGTAACTCATTAAAAAACCGCAACAAGCAAGTGCTGTAAAATATTTACAAGAGATAGCTACATTACAGATTGTGTAGTGAGCTCAAGAAATCAACCATGGCATCTATGCCATTTGCAATAGACCGTTTGCACCAAAAAACAAAACAAAACAAAGCTATACATCTGTTATTAGTGCTAAGTGCTAACTACAGATTCCATTTTGCTTTAAAATTCTCTCGTTTCTTTCTTTTCTAATGAGCCACCCAATTACTGATGGAATGGTGGTCCAAATTTTCCTGTTTTCCTATCCCAGACCTTGTAAATTCCAGCCCAACAGCAGCTCTTTTGCAGTCCTAGGCATAGTCCATGCAACTCCACAAACATTGAAAAAGAGGCTCCAGATCTGTGACGTGAAGGTGCAATGAAGAAATAAGTGGTTAAAATCCTATTAGAGCTTGCAGCCCAATAAAAAGATGTTGCTTTCTTCTTGACATGCTGAAGGCATGTGGAGTGGAGGACACATCAGGGGTATATGTGTAGCAAAAGTTTGATTTATGCCCCATCTTCTTTGCTATCCCTCTGGCTGCAATCAAGAGACGAATTTTTTTTAATCTCCTGTCTTCTTCTTTTGGCAATATTGTTGCTGAGGTGAAGAAACAACACAAGTTAAATTGAATAAACATGGGCTTCGAGGCAAAAGAAAGCTACAAGAAAGTTAAAAAGCCTTGTACATAGGAGACCCCATAGTAGGCTGCTTATAACCTTAGGGTTGAACATATATGAGAGATCTATGAGACCAAGTGCTGCCCTACATCAAAGAACATGTCAAATTTAAATAGGAATAAAGACAACTTCTTTGCAGGATTTACATTCGTACTTTTATACACTCTGTCCAATTTCTTTATCCCTTTCGGCTTCGCATCAATATTTAGAGGAGTTAAAATATGAGTTGCTTAATATTTGTTAAGAACATGTAAGGTCATATTTAACTTTGTGTTCCAAAATAATAAAGTTGTGTCTAGAAGAGTAATGCGGGTCCAGCTAAATTTTCTTTTCTCTGGTATTTAAATGTATCAATTTTTTATTTATTTAAGTGAAGATGACAACTTTTCGGCAAAGCACATATTTTTGTCCACGTGTATGGTTCACTAGAAACTTGTTACTGACTCATATGTGGATGTCATCCTATCTTCTAGTGCTTGAATTTTCACTTTTAAGGAAGCAGAAGATATATACATGAGCATTCAGACAGTTATGATATCCTATAAAGACCTAAGACGGAAATCTCTAGTTGGCGTAGCATGCTCTTAAAATTTCATTTCCTTCTAGTCACTAGCATCAATTCGTTCTTCAGATTCTCTATATGCTTGCAACTTCTGTTTGATTTGGTTTATGTTTCCAATATCCTGAAAATGCCCTGCATTATTTTGAGTACTTGGTTTTTGCAAATACATAAATCATATCTTCTTAAACTTTGTTACTTTTGTTTCTGTTATTTTTTGAGCTGTTGTCATGAAGTCTTGAAGCCTTTTTATTGAAGTATCTCTTACTGTTTTCTTTCTAGGGGAGCTATCTGTATGTGTGAACTCATTCTCAATTCTCACAAAGTCATTGCTTCCATTGCCGGACAAATATCATGGCTTAACAGATGTAGACAAGCGCTATCGACAGAGGTGAGTTTCTTTTCTTGCACAAGTTTGTGATTGAAGCTTCTAGTTACAGCTTCTGACTCATTATTGGAAGGATAACTGCACAACTATCATAGGAAATCTGTAGAATGGGTCATATGGCAATTAAATGTATATCTTTTCAGTTATAAGCTGGCTTTGTTGTTGTTGTTGTTGTATCTTTTCAGTTAGAATACATAATATGACTGTCGCAGTTTTTTTTTTTTTAGCTAGAGTAGTTTTAGATACTCTGGTCGATAATGGCAGTACATAAGCGACTTTATAAGTTGCTCTCCAGGTGTTGTCAGCATCTGTGGCTGGTTCCATTGCCTCTTATTCTTGCTATCAGTTCTGCTTGTATTTGCTTTCACTTCCTTTTTTTGATAATCAAGAAATTCGTGAGGGCCAGTGGCAAACGGATCGAAACTTGATCGATAGGGCCTGGCCCTCTATCCATCTCCAATTAACAACCAGGCTTTTTGTTTGCGACAGGGTTCAAACCTGTGTCGTGCGCCTCATCCACACATCACACACTGCTCTCTTACCGCTAAACCAAAGTAGTGGGGGCTTTGCTTTTCACTTTCACATAAGTTGATCGTTTAAAGTAGCTAAAGCAAAGGAAAATGTGCAATCTACCTTAGGTTCGAGCCTTTGGCATATCTTACAACTTTTTTCGATTTCGGGTTTCTGGAGAGGATACCTTCTTTTACAAACATTTTTCTGCCTTTCTTCTCATGAATCTTATGCATACAAGAAGGAAACCAGTAAAATGTTTTAATGTATTAACTGTTGCTTAAAAAAGTTATCGAGGCATGTGCTATTATAACACGGTGCAAATTGTGATAGCTGGTATTCCAAAACTAGGGTGTATTCACTCTCCTTGCTGCTCATGTTAGGTATGTTGACATGATTGCAAATCCTGAGGTGGCTGATACCTTTCGCAAGAGGGCAAAGGTTGGTTAGCTATTTATTTCTTCTGACTGTTATATCACAAGTACAATACTATTTTCTCTTATCATCATTTGGTTACTTATTGAACTATAAACCTTCCAGTAAATTATTTTTTCCCAGCAGTATGGAGATTTACTGAGTTAAGAATTTGTGATTGTTAGTCTGCAAATTTTTCCTTCTATTTTCTCCTTCTAGACTAAAATGACTGGAGTCTCCATCATTTTTGGGAGTTAAGTTGTGCTTAAAGTTCTGTGTTATTACTTTGGTCTCTAATTCTATGGATGACATCCTCTTCCTATTTTATCTCATTATTTCTTAACAATTGGTTACTAGATCATAATGTATTTTGTTATTATGGGTAATATTGCAAGCTGGAATTTTAAATATTGCTTTTAAACATGCGTTTGTTGTCCCTGCTGGTGATTGATGATTTCAGAAATGCATGTAGTAAATCATATAAATGAGATCTGACTTATTAAAAGACTGATATAGATAAGGTATTTTTTTTTCATCAGTGAATAAGATTCTTTTCTTTTGTCTCTTCTATTGATTTTTTTAAAGCCTCTCCTTTGTTGTGGATCGGCGTGTCTAGATAGGCTTCTACTTCAGTCTATTCCACCCAGATCATGAGCTATAAAGAGCTCAATTCAAGCTTTAAGTTTTAAGCTACTTTTAGCTTATTATTGTAGCTTTCGAGTACTTTTTAAAGCCAACTTGATCAAGTATGCAACAATATTTGTTACGGGACTTGGGGAATGCCTAATACCTTCTCCCCGAGTCAAATGAACCCCCTTATTTAGAATCTTCTTTTGCAAATCGGCTTTGGAGTCAAATGTGTTTTGAAGGGAAAATTAGTTTTAAAATGGTGACTTGCATACTGAAATCAAATGTCAATTGGCGACTCCGGAAAATCTATTTGAAACATAATATTTTGTCTTTTTTAATTTTAAAACCCTTTGGCCTTTGAACAAATACTTTTATTCTTTTAAAGAGGGTGGTAAAAAAGGGGTGTGACAATGAAATTTATATATTTTTCATAGCAAAGTTGTCATCTTTTAAAGAATGCACTTATAACCACAGTTAAGAAATAAAGCACAAATCTACAAAGACTATACTTGGAATTTTGTAGTAAGGAAAATGCTTTCAGTTCATATTGTCTTGGCATTGTTTATTTGAATCTTCCCTAAGTAATATGCGACAATCTCTCGCATGAAGTTAACCTCAGATATAGGCTTTTGCTGATTAATGCTATTTTCTTTTGTCTTTCTTGAATTACCTATGGTGGAGACATGTGTAGTAGACTAATAGTGCTACTTTTTCTAGAACTTCTGTTGCAATGGGCATTAATGTAATTGCATAATATTTTCTTCTTTTCTTATTATAAATGTGCACTAGATTCCGTGCTGATTTAATCCTTCCTTCTGTAGATTGTATCAGAAATACGCAAGACAGTGGAATCTTTTGGCTTTGTAGAAGTTGAAACACCTGTTCTCCAGGTTTGTGAATTACCTTTTGGTTGTATGGGCAAATGTTATCTCCTAGTAAGTTGTGATTTATTTTTCCTTTTTAGTGTTTTTTTCATTAAGCTGATATGCTCTCAGTGTTATAATATTTGCTTTTGTAAACTTCCAAGCGGTGTCGGAGCCAGAATTTTTGTTAAGAGGTGTCAAAATATAAAGTAAACCCACAAAGAAGCCAAGGGGAGTCAATATATATAGTATATATGCATAAATGAGAATTTAACCTACCTACACTGTGTAATTTTTCGTCAAAGGGGTGTCAATTGACACCCTTGAATACATGTGGCTTCGCCACTGCTTCCAAGTGTTAGATGCAGCAGAATGGTTGTTGTTCAGGAATACAGGTTATTTAACTGGTATTGCTTGATACGAGAAAGATGTACTGACCAATCCCCACAAATATCTTTGAATGGAAGGAGTTAGATGAGACCTGGGTTAATCTCTTCCCTTTTCAATAAAGTAACTATTGAATTAATTTAGTGGCAAGAGCTCTCCCTATACAAGTGGCACACAAAAAGTAGAGAACCTAAACAAAAATGTGATTCTGTGGGAATTGCATGTAGTCATATGTACTAACTGAAATCATATAGGTGCACCAAAACTTTATAGAAAATAAGGAACCCCTAGTTGTAAAAAAGAGTTCTCCATCCCTTCGAAAGCCCTTCTATTTCTTTATCCAGATTGTCCACATAAGAGTTAGAGGAACTAAACTTGCTAAGCTCCACTTCTCCATCTCAAAGCCGAGCTGATTAACAAATCTCTTCTGGTGGTACGCTACCGGACACTGCACCAGCGAGAGATCCACGACTCCTCCCAATCTCTTGTACACGTATGAGCAGGTTGTGTGTTATACTTCTTTCTCTCAAGTTCTCAGCTGTAAGGATAAACCTTGGTGCTTCCAGCCAAACTTGGAGCTTTAGGGACCCATACTGAAGAGTAGGGGAAAGCTGTATCCTATGTCCTTGTTAATCTCTTCCCTTACTAGTGGGCCATGAGCCTACGACAAGGCTATTGTGTTAGGGTTTAGCGTATTAATGTTGCAAGTCACTTTGTTAGTGCAATATTTGTGCAAATGAGATTTGCAATTCACTGGGTGCTAGATCTAGATCAAACAATAGTAATAGTTGTGGGCAAAGAAGGTAGGAGAACTTAGGAATTCTAGGAATCCCTCGTAGAGTCCTCAAAATCTCATCTACTCTCACATAAGCACTTCATTATCCTTTGTGCACTGCATCCTCATGATTGCCTTAGAGGCACTTTTTTAACACTGTAAATCCTTCAAGAATTAAGCTGCAGTGTGTGCATAATCAAAATTCCCCAGCCCGAGCTCCTTTTGTAGTTACCTGTACTCTGATTAGTTAAGGATGAATATAGAGAGGAAAGATAGAAAAATAAAAAGAAAAAGCATTGATATATACATACATACACAAAACTGTATTATTTGCGACTTTAGCCTCTCTGTTCTTTTCCTCGCCTTTTGGGGGATTTGGACTTCTATTGTTTCTAAGATCACATTATTTCTCATTTGTTTAATCAGTTTGATTTACTAGGGAGCAGCTGGTGGTGCAGAAGCTAGGCCATTTATTACATATCATAATTCTCTTGGAAGGGATCTTTATTTGAGAATTGCAACAGAGCTTCATTTGAAGAGAATGCTGGTGAGCTTTCGTAGTTGCCAACTTGCCATTATAATTTCTTTTCCAGAAGATGTTCACATGAGACTACTTTAACTATTTAGTTCTTAATGGAGCTAAATGTAAAAGTATGAGTAGCTGCTAGAACCATGATTAGTCCTGTGCATATGTGCACATAGGACAAAATAGGGGAAGGAAAGAATCCCTACTTTCTGTTGTATTTTCCTTCCCCCTCACTGGAAGAGCTGTGCTTCTTCTGATTTCTTTTTAACAGTCCATATTTCTTGCGTAACTGTAGGTTGGGGGATTCGAAAAAGTTTATGAAATTGGCCGTATATTCCGTAATGAAGGCATTTCAACTCGGCATAATCCTGAATTCACCACCATAGAGGTAATAGCTCTTTATCAAAAGAATTCTTATTTTAGTTTATGGGGCTGTAAAGCGAATTTACAAATCCATTCGTAGAATGCATAATCAAATTATTGTCCTGCAAAATGATCATTAATCCTTTCAATCGTTGGTTTTAGATGTATGAAGCATACTCTGACTATGAAAGCATGATGAATATGACAGAAGAGATGGTGACACGATGTGCCCTTGCAGTTAATGGGAAACTTATAATTGATTATCAGGTAAGTACCATTACCTCTGGATAATCTTCTTTAGTAGTGTTTAAAATTGGTGATTCTTCTTTGCACATTCAGGCATCTTCTCTGTTGTCATGATTTCTATTAACTAGTCATTTACAGGAATATGTGTGGCAACCATTCTTGTATTGTGGACCTAATACTGAGAATTGATTGAACTTACAAGCATCTGGCTTTGTTGTTCTTTTAGATATCCTTGGAAGCCAACCTTGTTCTTCCTTGATCTGGCTACAAGGATGCGCTTGAGAAATAGGCGGGATCATGCGAACTTCATCTTTCTCGATGGCATTACATGCTTTTGTGTGGCACCTTTTGAGTTTCCACTCATAGTGTTGATCTTCCGTATTCGACCATCTTGTGTGCCGTGATATAAATATTCTCTCATCTTAAACAAAATATATTTGGCCCAAAGATGGCCAGTTAAACATTTTTAGTTACTCTTTGGGGTTGACAGCTCTCCACATTTCTGACCTGTTTCCTTGAGTTTTACCAAAGCATCTTGTCTTATTTGATCTTTTCCTGGGATCCCATGTCTTGTCTTTTGATGTGCTGCATATGTTTAC
This sequence comes from Nicotiana glauca, assembly GCA_026770625.1. Taxonomy (NCBI): domain Eukaryota; kingdom Viridiplantae; phylum Streptophyta; class Magnoliopsida; order Solanales; family Solanaceae; genus Nicotiana; species Nicotiana glauca. The sequence continues at coordinate 2,780 of MU763754.1, read as the reverse complement.
TTGGAGAATGCGTAAAATGATTCAGCACTGGTTATGGATACATGGTCCAGTTACATATATTTACAGGGTTGAACTAACTTTTTAGTGAATTATGAGTTTTATCTTAATAGGTTTTTGGTCTCACTTTTGGTATTTCATTTTTTCCCCTATTACCTGTTAAGCTTTAATATAAGGAATCAAACGTTATGCTTTCTTGCAGGGTGTGGAGATCTGCTTGGAAAGACCTTGGAGGAGGGAGACAATGCATAATCTTGTGAGAAAAGCTACCGGGATTGATTTTAGAAACTTTGGTGACGATCTTAAAGCTGCTAAAGAACATACTCGTAAAGTGATTGATATTCTTGGTGATGATATGGATAAGGGTTCAATTGAAGCATGCTCTTCTGTTGGCCATTTGCTTAATGAGGTTGAATAATGTTCTTTAGAATCTTTGATGTTCCCTTCTGCAGATACATAGATTTGCAGCTTTAAACCACATTTCAATGCGAGAGTACCTTATTGGTTAAGTTGGTTTGTTAATCTGAACTTGCTTTGGTGTTGTAACCACTTTCAGGTCTTTGAGATGATAGTAGAACCAAAGCTTCTACAACCGACTTTTGTCTTGGACTATCCTATTGAAATATCTCCACTGGCCAAACCACATAGAAGGTACTGACCCATCAATTGAATTCTCACACTAGTAGTAAACTGGAAGACTTTCTTTTGCTCTCTTTTGAATGTTGAAACAACTTACCTGGGTGTACTCTCTTCAGATATCTTTTTTCGAACATCACGGATCTTTCTAAGGTAACATGTGCTCAATAGTTGAAAAATAATGATAAATTGTCAAACAAATAACAACGAAAACCGAAGGATGTAGCAAAAAAAGGAGATACTCTTTCATGTCTCAAAATATTGCCTAGTTCCTTCTTCAGACAGTCCCAAAATGCTGATCTCTTGGTAACTGGTTCTAGATGTGGAAAAACCTCTTTGCAGAAATGTAATGGAAGGAGGGCATAGGGTACACACCACTATCCCCTTATCCTCACACTAGGAGTGCACTTTGTGCACTGGGTGAGCCCCTTTTTTATGTGCTCCAAGTACACATAAGTCAATAAATGATACCACATGCTCGC
>MU763751.1:29373-40111 GCA_026770625.1 Nicotiana glauca | reverse complement strand
GTTGCTCTTCTTGGCCGTGGTTTTTTCCCTTATTCAGAAGGGTTTCCACGTAAAATCTTGGTGTCATTATTGCTGTATTTCTATTCTTGTTGATTTAACCATAACTTAGTGTTCTGCGTTTATTACTAATACCGTGAATATTATTTTTACGGGGTTTATTCCTATCAGGTTGATGGGTGATTCTATCAAATGATTGTTACGTTATTAATAGCCTTCTTTAAGAAAGAATAAGAAGTTACGAGATCTATTGGTAAATGACAGACGTTACATGTGATCTTGTTTTAAGTTGTAATCTATGTTAAGGCTTACTATAATTATAATCTGTTGAATTATTAGTCTTTAATTATACTTTAATAGAAGATAATCCCAGATAGAAAATATATTATATTGCCAACAATGCCAAGGACACCTCTAGTAAGGATTTGAAATTAGGCTGGTTTCCCACAATTACAATGTATATCACACCTTCCCACAGTAATCAATTCTTTTCTTGTGGATATGTAGGGACAATACATATTTAGAATGCAAATTATCTGAACCGCTTTCAATAAAGCATCATTTGATGACAAAAAAAAAAATAACATTTTGACTCATCGTTACGAGTTTGAATTTTAGTGATTTTTTAGATAAAATATCATGGTATAGCCAGTTTTTACACTGGACAATGAAAAATAGTCAGCGTTTACCAAGTCAATGAAAAATAGTCACTTTTTGCTGCAACAGGACCGGTCCAGTATAATATACGGGGGTTGTGGTGCATTTATGTACGAACTCCAGCATATTATGCTGGACCGGTATACTTTGCTAACTCATGTAAAATTTGCGGGAGACTGGAGCACCAGTGCTCCAAACTCCAGTATATTATACTGGACAATTATACTTGCTGGAACTCCCGTAAAATTTACTGGAGTTCCAGCATAATTATGCTTGAACTCCCGTAAAATTTGCCGGAGTTCCAACATAGTTATCCTGGAACTCCCATAAAATTTACGGGAGTTCAAGCATACTTATGCTGGAACTCCCGTAAAATTTACGGGCGTATTTTTCCGGATTTTGAACAGTATTTTCGCTCAGATTTAAAGTGTCTAAATTTCGATGACTTTTGAAACTTGACTATTTTTCAATGACCAGTGGTAAATCTGGCTATTTTTGAATTTCTCCCGATTTTTTAATCAGCATCACCTAGACTAATTTTTTTCATTGTTTTCTTAACTATGCACTATGCACAAAATAAAATAAAAAATAAAATAAATATATATATATATATATATATATATATATATACACACGAGCAGGTTTACTGCCGTCCATGAGAAACAACCTTTCTACCTATACAAAATAAGAGTAAGGTTGCATACTCACACTCTACTTGTAAAATTACATTGAATTTTTTTTATTGTTGTTGTCGCATGAGTTGGTCAAATACTTCTTTCTTAGCATATCGATTTTTTTTTTTACTTTATATAGTACATATATAAGATATAAATTAAGATGTACTAATATATTGTTCCTTTTCTTTTCTTCTCGTCTTTTCCGTCTTCTTGACTCTGAGTCTTTCGAAAACAATATTTTTATTTTTTTGAGATAGAGATAAGATTTACATATACATTACTCTCGGGGCGTTGATGCTGCTGTTGTGTACACGTAAGATAAATAAAGTTTTTCGTTGACATAAATAAAAAAGTAAAGTTGACAACACATAAAAAAATGTCGTCAAAAAAGATCCCGCCCAGAGTCAAAATTTTAAAAATGTTGACAACTTCCCATGACCTGAAAAAGACTATAAAAAGACTATCCCACGTGGCGCACTAACTAGACCACCAACACAAATCCCCTGGCACTCACACTCCTTACCTAGTCAAAAAATATAATAATATAAAAATAGATTCCGTCACGTTCTCTACATTGGTACTACTATTGCTCATTCTCCTCTCGTTCGTCGTTGTCGCCGATAGGAATCTACGACGTCGGAGAATCAATAGGGTTAGGGTTTTCGTTAAAATGGAAGGCGTCATTGGCCTTGTGAATAGAATTCAGAGAGCGTGTACGCTCCTCGGTGATTACGGTGATGATCGAAGTTTGCCTACTCTTTGGGATACTCTTCCTACTATCGTCGTCCTCGGTGGCCAGGTCTGTTTCATCTACACCTATTTTTGTGTGTTTTCTCTGTGTTTTTTTGTTTTCTGTTTATGTATGTGTTTTGGTTATTTTATGTACGTGAGAGTCTGTAATGATTGTTTTCTGTCTGATCGGTGTTTGTGATGGTGTTAATGCTTTTTATGGAGTTTTATTAGTGTTGCTAGTTAATTTAGCGTTCTTGCTTTGTTTTTTGAAATGTTTTGATTGAATTATGGTGGTTTTGTAGAGTTCGGGGAAGTCTTCGGTTTTGGAGAGCATCGTCGGCCGGGATTTTCTTCCTAGAGGATCAGGTAATGGTTAATGCACGAATTATATATATATTTTTTTGGAAAAATAAGTACAAAACTATATTCCTAAAGTTAAATCTGCTGTTCTTTTCAGTAATTTTAAACTGTAATTTCTCAATTGGAGATTCTTTTTGCCAGTAGGTTGGTGCTATTAAAAAGAAAAAAAAGGAAACAAACAGAAACATAGGTTTGCGCAAGCCTAGGTGATTCTTTTTCTTTTGCCTAAGCCTTGTTGGGTGGAGTTACTCATATTTGTGTTGGTGGGAGGTATCAGAAATATGGGGTATAGTCAAGATACACACAAGCTCTTCTGACACCACCCTCATAAAAAATAAAAAAAAGAAATAGAGAAAGAAATTTTTGTTACGAGGATTTTGGATGTTGATTGACATTTCGACACCATGCATATATGGATCAGTCAATGGATCGGAATAGAATATCAGAAACTTAAAAATCTGATTCTTTTTCCCAGAAAGATAAAATGAAATCAGCTTTAGCAAAATGTTAGCTCTGATTATGTCCAATAAAATAAAGAAGATATAAAAGACACGTAGTTAAGCCCTTATTTTACTTCCTTGAAAATTACTATAGTTTTGGCTTTTTGTTTTTTGGGAAGAAGAATAGAGAAATACCGGATAGCTGGTACCATTGTAAGTGCTGTATTATTAACACATGCAGGTAGAGAAGAAATACTAAAATAAGCTGTTACTTTAGTGAAAAAGAACCTAGTCTTTTTTAATTGGACCACAATACACATTCTCAGTGACTCTTCTATTGAGATATCTGACAATTAATAGAGTAATTAGGGAAATTGCTACTTTTCTAGCCAGTTTTAGACCTTTTGACCTAATGATTGGAGCTTATGCTTATGTCATTATGTGTTAAACTTTTCTTATCACAATGATAAACACAAAAAACTGATAAGGCACTGATTCTAAGTGTCTGTTTTTTAAAAGAAAAACTATGTACTATTTGTTTTCCTTCTCTACCTTTCAGCATAACCCAGTTTTAACTATCTCTGCCCTGGACCTTCAACTATACCATTTCACTATTTAGACATACTACAAATTGATACGATTTTCACGAAGCCGTATTGAAATTTTATAAAAACACCTTACAGTTTTGCTCTATTGCATCTCACTTTGCTATTAGAAACAAAATTAAGTAATTTATTTGAAAATAAAGTTATAAAGCACAATATTTGTACTCTTTCCCTCCCTTCTGTTCTGTTTTCACATAGCAGTATTTATTTTGGGGCAGGGATTGTAACAAGAAGGCCGTTGGTTTTGCAACTTTACAAGACTGAGCCAGGACAAGAAGACTATGCACAGTTTCTTCACACTGGAAATAGAAAGTTTATAGACTTTGGTATGTTGCTATTTTGAAAATGTGGTACAATGCGTATTTGCCTTATAGCTTCTTCAATTTTTCCTTTACTGTTGTGCTTTTGACATTACCTTGTCATATTTCTTCTGGTAGTTAGTCCATTACCGTAGCCATTTGGAAGTGAATCTTCCGTATAATATCATTTCAAACTATGCAATATTCATGTGTTGATTTGATTTGTACATTTCTTCTTAATGAAGCTATGGTAAGATCAGAGATCCAGGAAGAAACTGACAGGGTTACTGGAAAGACAAAGCAGATTTCTCCTCTTCCAATTAACCTCAGCATCTACTCTCCAAATGGTGCGCCTTATGTGCTTTAAACTTATGTTACGTTACGTTCTTTTATTTACAATAGTGTGCTGGCTTTCGTTGTGGATTTAGCAGTGTATCTACAGGAAGGCCTGCAAATGATGGTTTGCATTCTAGCTTCTATACTTATATGTATTATGTTCTATTTTGTTGTGCTTCTCCAAAGTTTTGTGTGTTATTACCTATTGTTCATATAGCGCACACAGAAAGAACTTAACAAAGTTATTATATATGTAGTTCATATTAATATGTTGTAAAACGTCCTTGATTTAAGGAGTTGCTTGGTTGTAAGGTTTTAGCTTTTACTCTATGGTTGATAGATTCTTGGTGGTATTCATATGACTACTTGGTATTTGGGGTTTTGATTTCACTATTTCAATCAGATAACTTATATTGGGTTTTCATTGCAGTTGTCAATTTGACATTAGTAGATTTACCTGGTTTAACAAAGGTTGCTGTCGGTATGTTCTTCATTCTCATGTTCATGGTCTTTCATTAATACATGTTTCATGATCTATTTTGCTCAATACAATTGTGGTTGTTGACAGAGGGGCAGCCTGAAAGTATAGTTCAGGAAATCGAAGATATGGTTCGCTCATATGCTGAGAAGGTAATATGCTGAGAGGCAGAGAATGTCTTTGTTGAGTGGCAAAATCTAACTAATGTTTCTACCCTTTAGAGATGAGAAAGTAGAATTTTGAGAATTATGATCCTGCCACACAGAAGTTAGAGACTTCGATGCTGTTGCTTAGCTTGTAAATTTTTCTCTCGACACTTGATAGGAACCAACTGACAAAACTTTGGTTCTTGCATTGCAGCCGAACTGTATTCTTTTAGCTATTACCCCAGCCAATCAGGATGTTGCAACATCTGATGCTATCAAGATTGCTCGAGAAGTTGACCCAACTGGTTTTATTTTCATATCTTCTCTGGCATAATATAACATTTGCTTACTTTTTCCTGTCTTGTTTTTTTCTCCCACATTTGAAAAATACTTTTGAGGGTCAGTGGAGCATTAACTTGTTTCCATGCAGGTGAACGTACACTTGGTGTGTTGACAAAGCTTGACTTGATGGACAAGGGAACAAATGCATTGGATGTGAGTCTTTTTTTCCTTTCTACCTAACAATTGGCTTTTGTTTGTTGAAGAGGTGTTACATTTCTCAGTATTAATCAACATCTTTTGGTTCCTGATCCATCGTTAACGATGAGTAGTTTATAATTATTCATTGGCTTATACCTATTAAATCTTCTAAATTTACGGGAAAAAACCCGCTAATCTCTTCTTAAAGTCTGTTCCATGCTGATTCTTCCATAGGTCATCTGCCATATCCATCACCACTTTGGATTTGAGGATAATGTGTTTGTTTTGAAGTGATAATATTCATTGAATGTGAGTTTTATGTCTGCAGAGTATGAGGATAGAGCTTATAACTATTTTCATCATCTGTGGCTGTATGAAGTCCCTTGCATCGGGCATGCATTTTAAAACTGTATATTTACGGACAAGAACTTTCAGTTAACTTATACCATCCTGACTTCAAGATTGGTATAAATAGGTATTGATGAATAGTTGAATGTTGAGAAGGCACCGATGCCCTCTCGATGCATTAAATTGCAATAGGATGTGGTTGTTTCCTTAGGATTATGAAAACATTCATTAGGTTCTCTTTACGAATGCCTTAAAATATTTGTTATTAATAGCAGCAGTTTTTGTGTTACCTTTGCTGCTGTTAGTCTTTTTAGAATTACAGACAATTGCAACATCTTTTTGGATGTATCCTGTCATATATTGACATTCCTCTAAGGTTTCCTTTTCAACTGTGTGATGAAGGTACTTGAAGGAAGATCTTATCGGTTACAACATCCTTGGGTTGGAATTGTCAATCGTTCACAGGCCGATATTAATAGAAATGTTGATATGATTGTTGCAAGGCGCAAGGAACGTGAATTTTTTGCTACAAGTCCTGAGTATGGACATTTGGCCAGTAGAATGGGTTCAGAGTATTTGGCAAAACTACTCTCAAAAGTATACACTTTACCGAAGCTTCTTATACCAAGAAAGATTTATCTCAATTCTTGCAATTGATAATTTGTTACGCGATGCTGATAGCAAATATTTGTTTTTCCAGCACCTAGAATCTGTGATCAAAGCCCGTATACCAACCATTTTGTCTTTGATCAATAGAAGCATTGATGAACTTGAGGAAGAGCTGAGTTACTTAGGGAGACCTGTTGCTATTGATGCAAGCGTAATGATACTAATCTTTTCCTTTTCTGAAAATATGCTACTGTTTGATTCAATATCATTAATAGTTTTGCTTAAATTGACAGGCGCAGTTGTATGCCATATTAGAGCTGTGCCGTGCTTTTGATAGGATTTTCAAGGAGCACCTTGAAGGAGGGTAAGAATATACATTTTTCTTTAAACAATATTAAGTGTAAGAAGACAGGAGGGAAAATTGTTGATTGGACTACTACCGTATTTTGCTTCTGTCTTCCCAACCACAACTATATTTTCTTATGTAAAGGAAAACACACAATGTTTGTCCATTAACATATAAATCATTGTAACCCTCGGGGGTTGGCCCGGTGGTAATAGACTTGAGCCTTGGGGTTTGCTCCCTTTCAAGGTCTCAAGTTCGAAACCCACTGGGTGCAAACAATAACTGAGGGCCATCGGACTGGGTAAAACCTGAATTAACCGTGGTGCACTTGCAGGAAACTCCTTGCCGAGGGCCTGTGCGCTCCCGGGATTAGTCGGGGCTCTTAGCGACTCGGACACCCGGTGCAAATAAAAAATAAAAAAAAAACATATAAATCATTGTCCATGTAATGGTTGTCAAATTGTGTTCCAACGTGTGAAAACGTTGGAAACATGTAATGAGGATATTTTCAGTTGTTTTCATGCATAGTGTCTTAAAAACCAAGGACATATACTACACTGCCTTGTAATGAGGTTAAGTTGATCATATTTGGTCTTCCACATCTGCTTGTGTAGGCGGGCAGGAGGAGATCGCATTTATTGGGTTTTTGACAACCAGCTCCCTGCTGCTCTAAGAAAGCTTCCACTGGATCGTCATCTCTCGCTGCAAAATGTTCGGAAGGTTGTCTCTGAGGCAGATGGCTATCAACCTCATCTAATAGCACCAGAGCAAGGTTATAGACGGCTTATTGATGGTGCTCTTAATTATTTCAGGGGTCCTGCTGAAGCCTCGGCAGATGCAGTAAGTACTTGCACCTTTTCATTCTTTTATCCCGGGGATGTGAATTGTCATGCTACTTCATGTGGCTATGGTTAAGGGAATCTTTTTATGACATTGGTTATGCAAGTGCTTTTTTGGGGCCAAAGGTTACCAGTATTCCTGAAGTTGTTGAAAAATGGAAGCTTTCTGAAATATTCTCTCCAGGGATTGGAAGCACTAGCTTAGCTTATGTACTAGGGAACTGAGTAGGAAAATAAAATCATGGTCATGTCAAAAGGAGCCAACTTAAAGACTTGGAATTGTATAGCAATAAACCAATTAATAATATCAGAGCTGCTATCAATTGAAAGCGCATAATTTTCCCTCCCCCTTCCCCACTGAAGAAAAAAAAACCAATTGTTCAGGATTCCAATGCTCAAGGTGAAACTGCTATTTCAAATGAACTCTATGAATTGACTATGTAGGTTCACTTCATCTTGAAAGAGCTGGTGGGGAAGTCAATAGGGGAAACTCAGGTATGATCCGAAACCTCTACTACTTCATTATCTAATGGCAAATGATGAAATTGATATTTTCTGGATGCAGGAACTAAGTCGCTTTCCAACGCTTCGAACAGAGATAGCATCCGCTGCCAATGAAGCATTAGAGAGATTCCGCGATGACAGCAAGAAAACTGTTCTTAGGATGGTGGATATGGAATCCTCATACCTTACTATTGACTTTTTCCGGAAACTCCCACAAGAAGCTGATAAGGGTGGAAGCCCAACTGCTTCAACTGCTGACCGTTACACAGAGGGGCACTTGCGCAGGATAGGCTCAACCATTTCCTCATATATCGGGATGGTGTCTGATACCCTACGAAATACAATACCAAAGGCCGTGGTTTATTGTCAAGTTCGGGAAGCCAAACGTTCTTTACTTGATCATTTCTATACGCAACTGGGCAAAAAAGAGGTATTTCACTGGTCTACTTAAATTAAATACCCTCCAGAGATTCTTTTTCCCTTATGCTTAACATCCTTAACGACATCAGTAGAGTCAATGGATGATGATCAACTCATCAAATTGTGAACATGTCATTAGAGGTGAAAGCAATGTTATCTGCTGATGCAATGTTACAAGCACTTTAAACCTTTTCTTTTACTTCTATGCACAAAAGTTTCCAAATAATTACAGAGTTTGATATGATTTATCTGGGAATAAAAAAAATTGAATAAATAGTCTGAACTAATTTTAGTAAGACCTTTCACAGCAGAGGTTGAAAATTATGGTCTGCTTTCCTTTCAGGTTCAAAGTTAGTCTACAGTACTTAATGAATTTTTCCCAATGTGTAGGGTAAAACTCTCGCCCGGTTACTGGATGAAGATCCAATCCTGATGGAGAGGAGGCAGAAATGTTCAAGAAGGCTTGAGCTGTACAAGTCTGCTAGAAATGAAATAGATTCAGCGTTATGGGCAAAATGATGTGAAAGTGTACATAGTTTGCAGACTTGGAAAATGTTTTTTGGTCTAAACCTAGACTTTTCAAAGCCACAGCATCTTGTTACGGGTTTAAATTAAGTTGCCTTATCGGCAGTTTTGAACTTTGAATTATGCCTGTCTTCTACCATTGGCAATATCTAAGAAATTTAGGCTTTTCCAAAGCTACTGGGTTGTCCATGGAGGAGGGAGTTTTTAAAATTCGCATAATTTTTTCTTTTACAGCCTGTCAGAGTCAATAAAGGCAAAGGGAAAAGCAATGGTTTTGCATTATCATATGCACTAGCTGTGCAATGGAAAAGAACATAGAATTTTTAGCTATATTTACAACATCATCTCACAAAACATACTACGTCCTAAGCATAGAAGGTTGCAGAAGGTTGACCACTGTAAGAATAATTTACTGGGATAAGCCTACATATGGAACTGTGTTAACCTAAACATATGACAATGTGTCAATACCAACAACATAAGCTAATCGGTGTCAATGTTATAGAACGTGTCTACCCAGTCATATGTTATACCTGGAAACAAACATGTTAGACCACCGACCAGATCTAGCTTGGTATGAAGACAGTTCATTGATATTGATTGATACGCAACTTCTTCATAACCAAAGTCCAGAGCATTCAAATAGATGAAGAAGTTGGCCTTTTAGCTCATTACCAGTATACAATAAAAAGTTACTAAATATAATCACTCAAGGCCTGCAAGCATGGCGAAGTGAACTAATAAGCTGGTATCTAACAAAATGCACAATGAAGCTAAGCCACAACCTGGTAAAAAATGAAGAAGTTATGGCCAATGAACAGCCACCATATTCGGTTTTCATATACTTTTAAATGGATATCAATGGTAGGACCAAGAACAATTGATTTTGTGAACGAAAATAATGCTAATACTGTTTCCCTTTTTGTTTATTATGACAAGAAAATACAAAGCTTCAATGAATCATACCCAATAAACTCTGTAGAGATCTACGTCAACAACAACAGATCTTTCACCAGTATGCGTATGCCTCAAACTGTGGTTGTTCCAGCACCTGACTTTTTGTCTATCTCCTCAAGATCTGCCCATAGTTTCGGATCTTCATAATCTTTGATAAGAAAAGCAGGCTTTGCTTCCATAAGTAACTGAGGTGGATTTCGAGTTGCCAGTCCAACAACAGGCATCCCAGCTGCCACCCCAGCTTTTATTCCAGAAACAGAATCCTAAGCATAGAAGAAAAGTTATGAGTTTTAATGGTGTGAGGATAAGAAAATGAAGAATGTGGTCCGCAAAGAAATCAGACCTCAAATATGAATGTGTGATCTTTCGACACCTTAAGCAGTTCAAGGGCCTTCAAGTAAGGGTCGGGAAATGGTTTTGCACGCTCGCACTCACTTCCAATAATAACCACATCAAAGAAATCCTTTAGGCCAAGTATTTCTATTATCAGGTCACCGTTCAGTCTAGGCGCATTGGTAACTGCAGCCCGTTTCAGCCCACGATCCTCAATCCACTTCTTCACCTTGTACAGGCCGTCTATAGGTTTCAACTGTTCTTTCACCAACCTAATTGTAACCAAAACAGCTTGCCTATGAGACTGGAGGAAGCGTAGCACAAGGTCAATTGAAATATACAAGTAGCGTAAGTAGAGTTACGAACCTTCTAAACATAGCTTCTTTCTCGTCACAGAATTTAAGACCCCTTTCCAGATCATCAGGGAAAAGGGCAGCAGCAATGTCATCATTGTGTTTGCCAGCAATAGTTTTGACAAACCAGTCCTCATCAACCGGCACACCACCATTGTAGCCTATCTGCAGAACCAAAATCGCCAGCAATTATGAGAAACATGATTGACATTTTCCCAAATATCAGTAACTTCTGCATAAACAGGAAAAACAAAGCTTCTTCCTTGGGTGGGAATGCAAATGTGTCCGCGGGGGGGG
>MU763751.1:11149-28959 GCA_026770625.1 Nicotiana glauca | reverse complement strand
GGGGTGTTAAGGGGTGAGGGCGGGAGGAGGTAAGAAGCATTTCACAAGTCAAAAGGTACAAAAAAGCTTTTTCTATAAAAGAAAAGCGATTAATTGTTGTTACCTCTAGAAGCATTTCACGGAAGGCATAAAAGTGAAGTGGATCTGAATCACATAAAGTCCCGTCTACGTCAAATAGTACTGCTTGAAGGGGAGCAAGTCTTGCTAGAGACGAAGAACTGCTAAGAGAAAATGTAATAGTTTAGCTTTGCAATGCAATCATAAAAAAACCTCCAAACACAACTCGATGTAATAACAAACATTAGTCAATGCAAGCTTTATACATTCATGGACAAATCTAGGCTTAAAACATTTGGTGCAATGACATCCACTGCCTCTTAAAAAAAGGCAACAAACCACACCATCCCGAAGTCATTGATTCTTATCTTGGACTACCTCTGACACAATCTCAAAGAATGTATTAAACATTAGTACGGGCATTTCCTGAACATTTTTATGAGGGCCAAGAAATCATGAAAAGTATTAAAGCATTAATGATAACAATATCTCAATCTATGTTGCCCGGACTCTCCAAAATGTTGCCACACCCGTGTTGGATCTTGTATAAATACACTACTTTTGGAGGATTCGACACACACCCTGCCACATAGATCTCAATGATATAATGAAGTTCATATTTTGAAAAAATCAAGTTAAACGTGCACTAAGCTGCTGTTCATTAGGGGCTATACCAGGAACATTTTAAGCATAAGAATCTTAAGTTCAATTATCATGTTATCAATTTGGTTAAGTATGTTCTGGACCAGACATTTACTCATGTAGTATACGGACTTAAATTCAGTGAGGGGAAGAAAATTGAGAATAAATTGCAAAGAACTTAAATCGTGCAATAAGCCTTGTCCAATAGTCACTATGAAGCTCATACCAGCCAGGAGCAAACAGGAATTCCCATCATATAAAAAAGAAATTTCAACTAAATGAAAATAAACAGAAGTCATCAGTGTTATATTATGAACCAGAAAGAAGAATCGCTAAAGATGCCCAAAATCACAATCGATCAATGGAAAACTTACAGCTTGTTTGGATGGTTGTTCCTCTTTGTATTGTATTGTATTGTTATCCTAAAACAATATTTGTTTTGATTGTTTCATTAAAATTAGTTGTATTGTATTGTCAAATCCATTGTTCCGGAACAATGAAAAGTCCCCTTTTTTGAAACAATCGATTTACTGTGGTGGGATTGTTTCCTATTTTTCTTTCCAATTATGCCCTAACTTATTACTCCATAATTCTATTTTACCCTTTATCTTTTTTCAATTTTAGCTCTAAATATCTCCAACTTATAACCTAACTTTATTTTTTTCCAGACCAATGATAAATATGTTTTGTTGCCTCCTGTTTTATTTTTTTCTCCTAATTTGCTTGTAACTCAATTCTAATTAGTTGTGCTCCTTTGTTTTGCCTTTTTCTACTCTCGCTCCTTTGTTCTGCTTCCTTATTGTGTTTTGCCTTCTTCTGTTTTGTTTTTTAAAATTATTTTTATACATAATTTTGATAAATTTAATATTTAAACAATTGAGGGTATTTTAGTAAACTTATCAGTTACAGTACAGTACTCCCTCCGGTCCAAAATAAGTGATTTTTTGGCCTTTTTCTTGAGGTTCAAAATAAGTGATTAATGAATTAATTATTTTTTTCCTACATTGTCCTTGGAGTAAATAGTATTGGAATATGTGTTAGGAGTGTTTATGTGAGATAGTAAAGGTTAATATGGTCAATTTCATTGCTAATTAATGCTAAAAGGTGGATTTCTTAACCTGTGTGAAAACATCCAACAAATCACTTATTTTGGACCGGAGAGAGTACGATACAGTCAAACCAAACAACAAAATATTATTTAACAATAACAAACAATACAATCTATCCAAACATTGTATTCATAAAACGATACGATACAATACGATATAATACAATACAATATATTATAAAATGATAGGAACATTGATCCAAACAGAGTGTTAGTGAGAATACTGAGTTTTGGATCAGAGAAAACAGAATAAGAAAACCAGTGGAGAAGAGAAGATATTGATCTGCTTAGCAAAAAGAATACATTTTTTTTTACATTTTACCTTTACATCAATCAGATACAAGCAAATCAAAACTTCCACGAAAATCTGATAATTACAAAGAAATCATCAACAGATGCAGAAATATCAAATAGCACACATTGAGATTGAGATCAATGGCATTCTCAGAAAAAGAAGCTCAAATCACATATCAGATTCAAGAATCTTAAATTATTCAAAGACATGTCATAAAAACAGAGATCATAATGGTCATACAGTGATAAACTGATTAAAAAAATTTGGGAGCTTAAGCAAATTAATGGGAAAAAAAAAAAATCCAATCGACAAAAATGCATCAAGAATTCAAACCCCAGATCAAATCTTGGATAAAATTCAAATATTCTCATCAAATAAAAGCAAAAGAAGGATTAAAGATTTCACCTTTCTGTAGGATTTTCCCCGGCAGGAGCAGTCATCTTGAAAAGGGTATCAAACAATTCTGAAAGTTGTGTAGAAAAATGCTGATTTCCACGAAAATGTGCTTTAAAAACTTGAGGAAATAAGGTGGCGACTTTATGAAGTGAACAAGAAAGAGATGGTATAAGAGAATCTTCTAAAGAATCAGAATTGTCCAGCTCCAGCGTTCCAATAAAGCGCCAAGGCAAGAAAGTGTTGGCCTATCATCTCTGACAACATTTTCCCCAACTTCACGTGTATTTTTTTTAATTAAAAAGAATTTGTTTTTTTGTTTTTTCCCGTGTATACATATATGGCCCGAGTTTACTTCAACCAAATTTTGCTTGTAATTATTTGACCAAAAGTGTAATTTCCGGTTAAAACAATTATATTTATATAATAATGGATTAAACTTAGTTCATGATAATATTTTTTGACGTGAAATCCGAAGAAGGGGCTACGTGAGACATATCTAATGGGGGATTGACAATAACATTTAATTAATATGTTAAAATATTATGGTATAGCCAGTTTTCACACTGGTCAATGAAAAATAGCCAGCGTTTACCAAGTCAATGAAAAATAGCCAGCGTTTACCAAGTCAATGAAAAATAGCCACTATTTTGCTGCAACAGGGACCGGTCCAGTATAATATACGGGAGTTCTGGTGCATTTGTGTACGAACTCCAGCATATTATGCTGGACCGGTATACTTTGCTAACTCCTGTAAAATTTGCGGGAGACTGGAGCACCAGTGCTCCAAACTCCAATATATTATACCGGACAATTATACTTGCTGGAACTCCCGTAAAATTTGCGGGCGTATTTTTTCGGATTTTGAACAGTGTTTTCGCTCATATTTAAAGTGGCTAAATTTCGATGACTTTTGAAACTTGGCTATTTTTCAATGACCATTGGTAAATCTGGCTATTTTTGAATTTCTCCCAATTAATATTCCAAAAGGCATGAGCAATAATTGAGGAATAACTAGCAATAAATAATAGTAGTAATAAATAGCATTTAAGTAAATACGAGGAGGTTCACCCAATAAAGAATGAACTAGATGATTATTCCCCTGATAATGATGTGTGACAAATAAATCCTAGAACATTCGAAATATCCTCAGATCTAATAGAAAAGTGTGGAATAATATGAACAAGAATCTCGATAAAAAGGTAGTATTTGTATCTTTATGAGAGAGAGAATCTTTATCAGAAGTCCATTCTTATCAAGTGAATGTCACATTCTCTTTTTCATTATCTTCTTTTCCTATTTATATGGGGCATACCCCAACAAACCCTAATAGTACAAGGGCAGAGAATATCCAATAGAATATTCTCTTTATATCCTATTCTAAAAACTAATCGTTACAGATCTTTCTGAGATGCTCGACCTCGACCATTATTGATATCTTGATCACGAACTTCGCTGTTTCCTGGTCATCTTCGATTGTCTCTTTCCTCGATGTTACCTTACCTTACATACTCTGAGAGAGATTTTGACCTATATATTAGTCCATCTACTTATTGAGGCAAACCCTAAATGGCCTCGATGAGCGGATACTGTTTTTTGTGGTCGTAAAGGTTGGACGAGCTAGCAATATGGCCTTTCATGAGCCGCAACTTTTGGGGTCACGTTGTTTATATACTAAAGTGACGTCATGACATCATGTGTCATTATGGCGCATTTTTCCAATGCTTTGCGATGTTTCCCGTGCGTTTGTTAGTTGGGACTGTAGTTTCGATTCCAGTTGGGTAATGATGGTATAATTTCTTAGTTTTGATGCCCAAACTCTTATAAATAGAGATGTGAGGGCATTCATTTGTTCTTTACGTGTTTTTAACATCGAAACCTTATTCCTTCTTCTCCTTATTCAATTGTTGTGTGTGTTCTTTCCTGGCTTTAGTGACTCCTGCTGCCTTTAACTAGGGGTGGGGATAAAATTCAAAAAATCGAATTTCGAACTGAATCAAATTAATTTGGTATTTCGATTTTAATTTTTTCGGTATTTCAGTTTATTTCGGTACAAAAATTTTGGTATTCCGGTAATTCGATACGGTATACGGTATACGGTATTGAATTTTTGATATTTCGGCATTTCGGTAGCCCAACTTTATTTTTATTTTTTAGCTCTATAACCTTAAGCCCATACCCCAAAAGTCTAAAACCCCTCATTCCCTAATTCCTTATCCTTAGCATAGCGTGCCTTAAGACCAAATATTAACCCCTTAAAGGGGCCATTTGCATAACCATTATGGAAAAAGTATATCTTCCAGCTAAATTTTTATGGTCAGATTCTTTATCCTTCATTGACACAACCAAATGTAGTCTCCTTTTGGAAGTGCGCAACTTCGAAAAGTTTTATTACTCTTTGGAAACACTAATATTGTTAGTTTCAACTTTACATGAAGTCAATGGGAGTCACCAAGTTTTTTGGAAGAGGACATTGATATGACACACAGAAGCTTACTATAATTGGTCCCCTGTAAACGATTAAATAACCAGCGCCCCCCCTCCCCCCAGGTTCTGGGTTTTTGCTTCTTTTTATTTTTATTATTAAAGTTCTTTTTTACTTTTTCTTCATTATAGGATATAAGGTTTAGACATGGATTAAAATATATATGCTATTTTTTCTATTTTCTTTTAGGAGAAAGGTGTTTGTTAGAAGACAAAATGGCAAAGCTTAACAAAACATAGTTGATTTGGTTTAAATCGAAATCGTACCGAACCAAAATAAGAAATACCTAACCATACTGAAATACTTTGATACAGTATTTGATATACACAATCGATAAACTGAATACCGAAATTCTTAAATACTGAATCGAAGTACCGAATGACCACCCTTACTTTAACCTTTCTTTACCTGAATATTTTCTTCGTTGGAACTATGGCTAACGTGTCCTCTGGTCCTGGTGCGGGAAATAACTCGGTCCCCTTAGTAGTGATTATGCCTTCTCACGCCGAGGGCATCTCTGTTGCCATTGAGGATGATGATTTTCGTACGATGGAGGAGATAGTTCCTCGTAATGAGAGATTCAGGTCTGACTTTTCAAAGGCGCCTGAAGATGAGCCCTATGTTTCTGAGTCGGTGATGAAAGAGGCCGATCTAGTAGAGCTTAGGGTTAAATTCAACATTCCCTCTCGCATCAATTTGGTCCCAACAGAGCGGGATATGGTGCAACTCCATCGTCCAGGGTATTGTGCGTTCTATGCCTACCCTTTTCATGTCGGCTACACTCTTCCTCTCCTCCCATTGGCGGAGGAGTTTTTCCGTTACTATGGCATTTTCCCGGCTGAGCTCTCTCAATATATCTACAAGCTCATTAGGATGTTTAGTAAATCTGCTTAACTGGTCGGAGTCGATGTCACACTTAGGCATCTAATGCATCTCTTCACTACCAGTTTCTGTAGGGGGACAATGTTAAGCCTTCACCATCGAGGGGTAAATGCCTAGTGGTGAAGATAGACGATAAGGCGAACCGCCAGTTCTGGTATAATTTTTTCTTTGTCAGAACCGAGGATGCGGTGGTGAAAGCGGATGGTTTCCCCAAGACTTGGAACTACACTCGTAAGCATCTAACCTTTCTTCGTTAAAAATTTGATTTACTTGTTTTTGGTCATAGATTCTAAACTCGAGTTCCCTTCTTATGCAGCCAAGACTATGCCCTTCCTTTGATTGGGGACATCTCTAATTGGGTTTTTCGGGTTCTCCCTCACACCGTGGGAATTCGCGACTTGCCAGGATTTTTCAAGAAGTTTAGGCCTGCTCCTTCCTTGACCGGTGAGCTAGTCCATTTGTTCTTTCGTTTTGTTTTGACCTCTTAGTCATCTATTTCTTATAGTTTGTTTCGCTGATAGTGAACTTTTTTTTGGTTCTTTCTTTTTCAGGTGGAGGTCCTTCTAAGAGGCCGAAAGCTCCCATTCCTTCGTTCTGTAAGAGGAAGACTAATTCCTCTTCGGTATCTATTCCTTCTACGGCCGAGGCTAGGCCTGCTCACTCTTCTATTTTCCCTGCTCGACTGCGGTAAAATCTGTTCGATCTTTAGCCCCATCTATCGCTAACCCGACATCAGTCTCTTGTTCGTTTGCAAATATATTGACATTGGGGCTTTCGGATTCCCCTTTATACCGTCTTGTAGACGAGGGAGAGGAACTACCTCCAAGTGATGGAAATTTGGTGCCCCGTAAGAGAAGGTCGTAGACATTGGTAATAGGGTCACTCGGGCACTAGATTCAGTAATGGATGATTTCGTCGTCCGTGAGATGGCGGCCATAATACTTGAGGACAATGTCGAGTTGGCATATGACGTTCCAATAATGGTGGAGGCTGTTGAGGGCATACCTCTTACCTTTATGGCACTAAGAGCCGAAGGGTCGGCCACTGTGGCTTCTAATAATTTGTGAGAGGACGGGCCATCGACTTCGCCGCCGGCTAACAATTCTCCTTTGCCGGCTGATGGGAGAGGAAAAGGTATTGCCGCGGATGGCTACGAGATGGGTTTCGATCTCTATGTTGATGAGATGAGGATGATGGAGGAGGGATTTACCTAGCTCGAGTGAGACTGTAGGTTCCAAGCGGACCATCGTGATCCCTATGGACAATGATTTATTAAAAAATATAGATAACGTGGTTCCTGACCTTGGTCCCTTTTTTTCTGATGTAGAGGGTGTAACGGAGCTGGATGATGCCGCCTTATCGAGGTATAGCCGACCTTGCTCTCAGGGTAAAGTTTTGAAGGCTTTTTTTTCTTTATATGCTTTATTCAGATTTTTGGTTTTCGTCTTAATGCTTCGCCTTTGTTGGCGGAGAAATTCTTGTGTTTGACTTTTTTTTTTGTGATTACAGACCGTGGTTCTGGAAATTGAAAGCGCTTGAAGAGAGGAGAGGCTTAAGTCTATTTTTATGAATTTGCAGCGAAAATACCGCGAGTACCGTGGCAAGCACCGGGAAATTTATAGGTGGTTTGGTGAGGACAACAATTTGCAGCCTCTTCAGGATGAACTGAAGCAAAATTATAACGAGATGGTGAAGGTCATCGAGAAATGTTGTGTCCTTGAGGGGATGTTAGGAAACAAAGAAGAAGAGCTCGAAGTCAGCAAAGGGGTCGAATCCTAGTGTGACGATCTCCAAGCCGGGTGGTCTCACTACGCGTCGAGCTTGAGGAATGTCAATTCAAAGAGGATTCTCTAAGTTGCAAGGTCACCGAGAAGGTAGAGTATCTCGAGAAGGCGGACTTTTTTCGGTTGCGGCTATGAGGAAGGTAGAGGCTTTGGAGATCGTGATCTGTATTCTTTATTATGAGCGAGAGAGTGCCTTGGAGAATGCCATGCTTAAATATGAGCGGTTTGATGAGCTAATTGGAGAATTGGAGAAAGAGGTTTCTGGCCTTTATGACAGAGTCACCGCTCCTGAGGCCGAGAAGGCCCAATTATTGGCTCGACCGTCCTCTCCCGGCACTTTTGATTTTCCTGATGTTCCTCGAGAGTTCTATGAGGAGTGGATTCTTGCCGAGACCCAGCTGGATATATTTAGAGATCTTATGAGAGCGGGAACTATTTTAGAAGCCGTCTTCGAAGATACTTGTGTTAAGGCACGTGAAGCTCGGGTCGCTTATGGTTATGATCTTGCTACACCGGAGTCTAGTGATGATGAGGTAGATGTGGGCGTAGATCGGATTTAAAAGGATGCCTGGTATGAGTATGCGTATCCCGAGGGCGGTGGTGATGGTGAAGGGTTTGATGGAGATGACCTTAGGTGGTTAAGCCGATGGCACTGCTGAGCTTGCTGGCAACTAGTAGTTTTTTTTTCTTTTTTTTTTGTTTTGATATAAATTTGTATTTTTGTGGACATCTTTACGAGCCTTTGTAAAAAATATTATAAGTATGAAATACCAGTTTTGTTATTTGCACTTGATTCTCTTCTTGGGGTTCATACTTGTATATTTTTTTTAATTTTGTCGCTTGGTTGTCTTAATATTGTTAGCTGTGATTGCTTAATGGCGAGCGGTGACTAGAGGTTGGTGGATGTTGGTTCGAACGTAACCTATGTTTAGTTATGGCCGAGAGCCGATAGGTTTTAATTTAAACGAACTTTATTTAATGATGGTCGAGGGCCGGTTAGTGTTAATTCGAATGAGGCCAAATTGTAACATGTGTTTAATGATAGCTGAGGGTTCGTTAGGTGTTAATTCGAATGAGGTCGAATATAACCTATGTTTAATGATGGCCAAGGTCCAGTTAGGTGTTAATTTGAACGAGGTCGAATCTTAACCTGCATTTAATGATGGTCGAGGGCTAGTTAGGTGTTAATTAAAATGAGGTAGAATCATAACTTGTGTTTAATGATGGCCAAGGTCCAGTTCTGTGTTAATGCAAACAAGGTCAAATATAACATATGTTTAGAAAGATATGCCTCTAGGTGCGGCATTTGTCGACAATGTGAACTTTAAGGCAACATCGGCTTGGTTATATATTTGGAGGAATAGAAATAAACTTCATGCATTTGTGCTTTGTTCATACGCTTGGAGAAATTTACATATTTTTTTCGAGCGTTGGCTGGCGTTCTAGTCCCAGTCTATCTAGTCCCTTCATTGATCGACATGGAGAAGTCGTGAGTGGTCGAGAAATGAACTAGTCGTCCCGTGCCTCAGTCTGTGTGCATTTTGACCTGAAGTGTCCTTTTCGTCGCCTCATTAAAAACCTCCTTGAGAAAACTCAATTGGGACAAAACTCAAGTGAGGGAAAAAAGAGTACGACTTGTGGGATGCTTTATCTCTTAAAAGTTGAAGTACTTGAGGTGGGTAATATTCCAATTGTTTGGTCGTAGCTTTCTTTCCATTGTTTCTAGTTGGAATAACCCTTTGTTCGCTGTTGCTGTGATTTTGTACGGGTCGTCCCAATTTGTTCCCAGTTTACCTTCCTGCGGGTGTTTGCTTGCTTATGTTTTATCTTTAAGCATGTAGTCCCCGACTTTGAGTGGCGTGACCTTTGCCTTTTTGTTAGAATAGCTTTCTGCTTGTTGTTTTTGGGCGATCATCCTCACGTAGGCCATATCTCTTCATTCTTCGACTTTATCGAGCTTCTGTCTTCTGCTTTCATCATTCCTCGGCCCACTCTCGTGGGAGTATCTCATGCTGGGCACCCTGAATTTGACCGGTATTACAACATCAGCCTCATAGACTAATGAGTAAGGTGTCTCTCCTGTGCTCATCTTCGATGTTGTTCGGTAGGCCTAGAGTAATTCTCGTAATATTTCCGGTGACAACCCTTTGGTGTCTTCGAGTTTTTTCTTCATGATGTTCAGTATCGACATGTTGGAGGACTCAACTTGTAAGTTTCCCGTGGGGTGGTATGGCGTTAAGAGTATTCTTTTGATATGCCATTTCTCAAAAAATTCGGCGACCTTTTTTCCCGTGGTCCACTGTCGCAGTTGATTTCTTTGAGGAGGCCTAAACGGCGTACAATTTTTTTCCATATGAAGGCGATCACTTCATGTTTGCGTATTTGGGCGAATGCTCCTACTTCTACCCACTTAGAGAAATAGTTAGTTAAAACCAAAAGAAATCGTGTGGTACCTCACTCTACTGGGAGGGGCCCACGATGTCCATTCCCCATTTGTTGAACGGCCAAGGAGAAGTGACTGAGTGGAGGTATTCTCCTGCTTGGTGAATCATTGGGGCATACTTTTGGCATTGCTCACATTTTTTCACGAAATCCGCGGACTCTTTTTTCATGGTGGGCCAGTAATACCCTGCCCATATAAGGCATCTGACCAAAAGCCTGATTGCCGAAATGAGCTCCACAGTGGCCTTCATGGGCCTCTTCAAGGACGCGTCACATTTGATTTGGGCCCAAGCATTTCGCTAGAGGGCCGCTATACATTCTTTTGTACAGGTCATTGTGAATGATGTTGTACTTGGCTGCTTGCATTCGCAATTTCTTGGCCTCTTTTTTATCAATTGGGAGTACGTCGTCCTACAAGTATGTAACAATATGGTTGCGCTAGTCCCAAGTCAGGTTTATGGTTCTTACCTCAATTTGGTCTATTAATGAGTTGAGAAGGTGGACTATACTTTTGCCTCCGATTGCAATATTTTTAGTAGTTGCGGCTAATTTGGCGTGGTCGTCCGCTTCGACATTCTACGCTCGAGGGATCTGGTCGAGTTGACATTCGTCGAAGTTGAGCAACAACTTACAAATTGCGGTTTGGTATTTTTGTAACCTCTATTCCTTGAGTTGGAAAGTCCATATGACTTGATTAACTGTGAGTTGAGAATTGCATCATAGTCTCAACCGTTTTTCCCCGTACTTGAGTGCTAGTTGTAACTCTGTAATTACAACCTTATATTCGGTGTTGTTAGTCATGTCCGGGCACCTTATAGACTGGCGAATCACCTCGCCAGTTGGGACTTTGAGTAAGAGTCCCAGTTCGGACCCTAACGAGTTGGATGCGCTATCAGTGTACAGGGCCCAGAGATTTTATGTTTGAGGAGAAGTATGGACGACTTCTTTTTCGACTTCGGGAATTATTTTTGCGCTGAAGTCGGCAACAAAGTCTACAAAGACTTGTGATTTTATCGTTGTTCGCAGCTGATATGTGATATCGTGCTCGCTCAGTTCGATGGACTATTTGGCCAATCTGCTCGATATCTCAGGTTTATGCAAAATGCTTCTTGGGGCATGACGACCGAGATGGGTTGGCATTGGAAATATGGTCTAAGCTTTCGTGAAGCTACGACTAAGGCCAAAGTCATATTTTCAAGGTGAGGGTACCTTATCTCGATGTCGACTAGTGTTTTGCTAATGTAATAGATGGGAGACTATGTACCTTTATTTTCTCGGACTAGGACTGCGCTCACAGCCACTTCAGATACGGCGAGGTGGACAAGGAGACATTCCCCTGGCTATGGTTTTGAAAATAATGGCGGAGATGACAAATATTCTTTTAATACCTTTAGGGCTTGGACACACTCAGAAGTCCATTGTAGGCCGTTATCCTTCTTGAGTACGCCGAAGAATATGTGACACCTATCCGATAATCGTGAAATGAATCTTGAAAGGGCGGCGATATGGCCAGTTAACCTCTGAACAAGTTTTTTGGTAGTTAGGTATTCTGGTATCCCTTCAATATCCCTTGTTGCGATACTAGGAAACCTATAAATTTTCCTGAGACCACGCTGAATGCATACTTTTTAGGATTTAGTTTCATACCATACCATCTGTTCAATGTGATCTTCTTTCCTTTTGGACTTGACCAGCATGTCGTCTATATAGACTTCCATCATTTAGTCAAGTTGGTCTTTGAACATCCTTGTCACTGACCTTTGGTAAGTTGCCCCAGTGTTTTTCAACCTGAAGGGCATGACCCTGTAGCAGTATGTACCTTGGTGGGTGATGAATATGGTCTTCTCCTGATCCTCTTCTTCCATGAGGATCTCATTATGGCCCGAGTAGGCGTCCAAGAAACTTAGCAGTTCATGCCCGGCCGTTGCGTCGATGAGTTAGTCGATATGGGGTAATGAGAATGAATCTTAGGGACATGATTTGTTCAAATATGAGAAATCTATTCACATACGCCATTTCCCATTCTTCTTTTTCACCATGACCATGTTGGCGACCTATTGTGGGTATTTTAACTCCTTGACGGAGCCATTTTTCAGTAGTTTTTCCACCTCTTCGCGTACTGTGTCATTAATTACAGAGTTGAACTTGTGCCTAACCTCCCTCATTGAGGGTTGGAACGGATCGACGTTCAGTTTGGGCGTGTCGATTTCCTTTGGGATACCTGGCATATCTGCATGGCTAAAAGCAAATAAGTCAACGTTAGCAACGCAGTTAAGAATTGATGAAACTTATCCGTTTCCTGAAGTTTGCAACCAATGTAAGCTTTCTTGCTGTAGTCATTGTTATCTAACTGAACGGGGTCGAGGTCTTCTGCGGTCTATCCCGCAGCTTCGACTGTATCAGGGTCTTTGATGACGTCCTCGCTATCATCACATATCGACCTCAACATTGCTGATTGATATGCCTCTTTTTCTTTGTCCTTCGTTTGTTGAGTAATCTAGGGTGTTGCAGTAGCATTCTCGGGATGTGCGTTGTTACTCTCATATACTGAATATTTCCCAAGGAGTTAGGAATTTGATAACTTGGTACAAGATGTAGTGGATGGCTCTCATGGTGTGTATCCATGGTCATCCTATTATGGTGTTATACGTTGTGTCTTGGTCAATGGTATGAAATGTGGTTTCTATAGTGACGCCTCTGGCTAGGATGGGGGAGTATGATTTCTTCAGATGTTCACTCAACTACATATTTAAATCCCGTTATTGTGATGCAATGCGAAACTATCTTATCTTCAAATTTCATTTGTGCAAGTACTTGAGGGTGGATAATGCATGTGCCGCTCCCATCGTCTATCATAATGCATCTCACATCGGTATCTAAAATTCGTGAAGTGATAACAAGGGAATCATAGTGAGGGAAAGCCAAACCATTGGTATCTAACTTATCGAAGATGATACTTTCTTCGAGTTCATCATATCGGTTGTGGGTGATTGACCGTTTGAGCTTGTGGGTTGTGTTGAACTTCACTCTGTTGATAAAAGCATCGTTGCTGCCGTCAATGATAATATGGATGGTGCAGGTTGGCGAGGGCAGTTTCATCCTTGATGTTGTTCATGTCCTCAAGCAAAGTTGGTCCTTCCCTGGTCGTTCAACAACTCTTTGAGGTGTCCTTGTCGTAGCATGTTTACGACCTCCCTTAGGGCATTGCAATCCTCGGTTTTGTGCCCTCGTTTTTGGTAGAACTCACAAAGGGCATCCGATTGTCTGGTACTCAGGTCTAACCTCATCTTTTGTGGCCACTTAACCTTTCGTCCGAGCTTTTCCATGGTGTATAATATTTCTGTAAGTGACACACAAAAATTGTGAGCGGATAATAAATGGGGCATACCTCTTTTGTTCTGGTAAATCCCTGCCTTTAATTTGGGTGGGCCATTCTTCGTGGCAGGAGGAGGACGCAATGGCGGTTCTGACATATGGTATATGTCTTTCCCTGTTGGGTCACGGAGCTGCCAGGTCCCTTCAGATATCATTTCATTGATCTTTTCTTGATTTGGCTTGTACCGAGGTTAGTCGATAAGTCGGCCCATTGAGGTCGTCCTCGTCTGCTCAAACCTCAGCACAATATGCATTGTGTATTTCATCCCAAGTAGTCGGAGGGTACTTCATAAGCTAACTTAATACTTTTTTGTTGCCCTTAAACCATTTTTACTCAGCCCGTTCTGAAGAGCTGCGACTGCCATCCCTTCCGACGCATTTGGCAAAGTCATTCTAACTCGGTTGAATCGGGCGAGGAAGTTCCTCAATCCCTCTCCCGGAGACTGTTTAATAGAAAATTTATTATTTACTCTCGCCTCAACCTTCTTGGACCCAGCATGGATGTTACAAACTTTTCAGCCATTTCTTTGAAGGTTTCAATGGAGCACAAAATTTAACGTTCCTCCCATGAGGGTATCGTCGAATTTTCTTAACAAAATGGAGGATAATTATTCCTGGGCGATATCATTGCCTTTCATGGCAGTGACGTAGTGAGTCACATAGTCTTCGGGGTCGTGCCATCATATATCTTCAGATAGGGGACATTTTAAAGGTTTTTGCTATGGCATATGGGCCGGTGTCATTACTATATGGCTGCTCGATGAATCGACCGGCATCTCTTTTCGGCAAGAGCTTAGGGGCGGCCGGTATCTTATCGACCCTTTCTTGGTGTTCTCTCATTTGACCCCGAAGTGTTTTGTTCTCAATCTCCATTCCCTCCATCCTTTTCAGAATGGTTGTGTGGGTTTCATCACCTGCACTATTAACGATATTGTGAGTAATACCTATCGTTGTAGGAGGAAACTGTTCATGCTGCTCATCCGCTGGTAGTATAATGCAAGTCCTTGCATTTTCTGTAGTCGTGTCCCGAGCGGGCTTATGGAGGACGCGGATTAGCGTGTTAGTTAGCCAATCCTCAAGGAGCTCTTTTACTGGTGATGACATTTCCTCCAACACGGATGTGGAGGCTCCCTTACCAAGTGATTTTGCGATGCACCAGTGAGGAGGGGTGACCCACCTCGTCTGGGGGAGGCATTAGGCATTGTGTCCTCGTCCACTGCTTTAGAGCTCTCATTGATGGTGTTCATGAGTTTGGTTGGGAGGTCACTCATTATTCTCGTTCTTTCTTCTCTATTACCGGCCATATTAGATCTGTGCATACAAAGAAAGGAGATCTTGTTCTTGCTCTTCTTTTTTACGTTAACGGTCCGTGTTAGTTATAGATCTAGAAGAAATTAAAAATTTAACTAGAAAATTCCCACAGACTGTGCCAAATTATTTGACAAAAAATGTATTTTTTTGGCTAAAACGATTATATTTATGTAATGATGGGTTAAACCTAGTTAATGATAATATCTCTAGATGTAAATTCCGAAGAAGGGGCTAACTAACGTGAGACATATCTAATGGGGGATTGAAAATAACATTCAATTAATACTTCAAAAGGCGTGAGCAATAATGGAAGAATAAGTAGCAAAAAAATAATAATAAATGTTATTTATATAAATAGCAGGAGTGGTTCACCCAACAAAGAATGAATTAGATGATTGTTCCTCCTGACAATGATGACTGGCGGATAAATCCTAGAACATTCAAAATATTCTTTGATCTGATGGAAAAGTGTAGAATAATATGAACAATAATCTTGATAAAAAAGTAATGTTTGTATCTTTATGAGAGAGAGAATCTTTATCACAAGTATGTTCTTATCAAGTAAATGTCACATGCCTTTTTTCATTATCTTCTTTTCCTATTTATATGGGACAAACCGCAACAAACTTTAATAGTACAAGCGCAGAGAATATCCAATAGAATATTCTCTTAAATATCCTATTCTAAAAATTAGCTGCTACAACTTTTTCTGAGATGCTCGACCTCGATCATTGTCGACATCTTGACCATGAACTTCGTTGCTTCCTGGTCGTACTCGACTGACTTTTTCCTCGATGTTACCTTGCCTTAAATACTGTGAGAGATATTTCGAACTATACAGTAATCACAAAGTGTCTACTTCGTGTAACCTAAAACTAATAGTTGTGTGGCAGCAAAAAGCATATTTTTTTGTTTAACAATGCAGTGTGCGAGTCAACTTAAATTAATTAATTCTACGTGATATTCTCTTATAGCAAAGTTATCTAATATTTCCTCTGTTTCAATTTATGTGAAC
Organism: Nicotiana glauca; assembly: GCA_026770625.1. NCBI lineage: Eukaryota > Viridiplantae > Streptophyta > Magnoliopsida > Solanales > Solanaceae > Nicotiana > Nicotiana glauca. The sequence continues at coordinate 13,170 of MU763751.1, read as the reverse complement.
TTGTTTGATTGAGTACGAAGTTTAACAAAAAATAAAAACTTTTCGAATTTGTGGTCATAAACAAGTCAAAAAAGGGGTCCAGAATATTTGTATGGTTATAAAAATTTCTCATTAAGGGTAGAATTGAAAGTTTAAGTTAAATTGTTTCCAAATCTAGAAAGTGATCGTTATTTTTGGAATGGACCCAATGTATGTTGTTTTTCCTACGTGTATGTGGCCCAATAGGTTAACGCCCATAATTAATATTTAATTAATTATCAAATCTCATACTTGATAGACATACCAGATTAAGTGAGAACCTCTATAAATTGGTCCTCTTCCCTCCCATTAGGGTTACCGTATTTTTCTATTCTCTTTTCCATCACTAAAGTCGGCGGTAACGTAAAGCTAGGGCAAGGGGCGAGAAACCAATTTCAATTAACACTTCTGCTTCAAGATAATGATTCCGCTTCACGTATATTTTCTATGGTGATTACATGTAAGATTATCATGTTCAAGATCCTGGTAAAATTATAGTTTATGCTTATATGTGGTATCACGAGCCTGGATTACTTGGACTGATAATCTTCGTGAAAGAATAATTGTTAAACACATATATGTATAACGTGTGTTCATGTATAAATTATGTGTCTATTTTTGGACTTCGTGTTCCTTTTGAAATCAACAGAATACTGTTAAAAGTAATTGTTGATAGGAAACGCTTATGATTGTTACTATCTTTAGGCAATTTGGTTCATGATGTCCATCATTAAATTATTAAGTAAAATAAAAGAAGTTTTGTTGTTAAAGTTATAAAGTTACCGATCAAAATTTTCAATAAGAAATTTGTTCTAATAATATATTACAAGATGATTTTTGGGCTTAAGCTCATCAGCGTCATGATTCTGTGGGTAATGTGAAATTTCTCAATAGTTGTTGCTGCTACAATTTTTGATGTGCTTTATATCTGGCTAGAAGACCAAATTAAAAAGACCTTCTTGTTGGAAAAGGACATACTATGCATAGAACTGCTATATGTTGAAGAATAATTCAGTGGCTGTCACCTTGTAGTGTCGTATAGGAATTATGTTGTTACTAAGTTATTGTTAGTGTCACTGTATTAAAAATAAGCTGTTAGAAAATAAAGAAAGGTAGAAGAATGAAAAATTTCCGAGTCCACAATTTCCTTGTTTGTCCTTAAGGAATTTTAACCCCCTCACACGTTTGCCAAGGTAATGGATTAAATCCTCCCAGGATAAAATGGAATAAACCTTCCTGCAACAGTGGCAATACAAACTGCAGGATTCCAACGAACTCAAAAACGGAGCAAAATCACACTTACGAATTTGAGAGAGAGATATTGCGAAGTAGGATGCAATATATTCAGAAAGAAAGGAGTTCTGGAGTGTATTTCGTATCTCAAAGATGCAGCCTTGCCTCACAATTTATAGGTAAATATCAGAAGAGATGTCTTGAAAAGGTGCCTTTTCAGAAAATACGTGGCCTACCGCGGTTCTACCGCGATCGCGATAGTATCGCGGCCAGAGAGCCTTTCTGAAACTTACTGCCGTGGTTCTACCGCGATCGCGGCAGAAACGCGGCCAGCGAGGTTCTCTGAAATAGCAGAGTTCTGGCGTACTTTCAGCAGTGATTTGGTATTTAATTAATTATTAAATAATTAAATAAATTCTGTCCAAAAAATAATCTTGTCGATCGATCATTTGACAAATCCAAATCCAAATCCAAAGCCAAAGCCAAAGCCAAAGCCGAGCCGAGCGAGCANAATATATTCAGAAAGAAAGGAGTTCTGGAGTGTATTTCGTATCTCAAAGATGCAGCCTTGCCTCACAATTTATAGGCAAATATCAAAAGAGGTATCTTGAAAAGGTGCCTTTTCAGAAAATACGTGGCCTGCCGCCGTTCTACCGCGATCACGGCAGAACCCCGGCCAGAGAGCCTTTCTGAAACTTACTGCCGCGGTTCTACCACGATCGCGGCAGAAACGCGGCCAGCGAGGTTCTCTGAAATTTCAGTAGAGTTTT
>MU763747.1:53421-82667 GCA_026770625.1 Nicotiana glauca | reverse complement strand
ATATATATATATATATATATATATATATATACTTTTCTTCTTTTATAATTAAGCTAGCGTTTGGCCATAGATCCCAAATTTATTTTTTAAAATCTGATTTGGATGAAGTTTGGTTTGAAGATGAAAATGTGTTTGGACATATGTTTTTAAAATATATTTTTCCAACTTTATTTTGGAAAAATATGTATATAATTCCCAAGTTTTGGGATTGGGGCTCAAAATCAGCTCAATGGGATTTGGGATTTGGGATTTGGGATTTGGCCAAAATATGGGCAAATTATGGCTAAACATGAGTTTTGAAAATAAATCCCAAATTTATTTTGGCAAACTCATGGCTAAACAGGGCCTAGGTTTTTGGCTTTAGGGCTCCGCTAGTTCTTAAAATTGATTTTTTCTTTCTTATACCATATATGAAACCTTATTACCAAAAATGTGCATAGCTTCTAATTTACCCGCCCTGTCTATATTTTTTCTACAGTTATTATGTCAATCATTAAATACTAATTAATAGTAGCTGAATCTTCCTAATTTGTCGAGCTAAAATTGAGGAATGAAATATTCTAAAAAGATTTGGCGTAAATCAAATCAAATCATATTCTTCTAGATATTCCTATTTAGGCGCTCTACAATTATGGAAATATTCTTTCAGATATTTTCCACCATTGATGGCCATTAAAAAGCTTGAAAGCTTTGAATTCAAATTTGGATTTTCAAAAATCATTATTTATTTGGATTGGGTGTTGTTAAAAATAATCGGGAATATGGTTTGGAGTTTATATCTCAATTTCTGCAATATGTCTTCTTCTTCTTCGAGTTTCAATCTGAATTTCAGTCAAAACCAAGTCTAATCTTCACCAAAACCCCTCAAAATTGAGATATAAACTCCAAAACATATTCCCAATTATTTTCAACAATCCAATCAAAACAGATAATGATTTTTGAAAACCCAAATTTGAATTCAAAACTTTTTAATGGCTGTCAATGGTAGAATTGATGCTCTCTTGCCTCTTTGAAGGTTTGTTCTTCTTCATTGAGAAAATTTGAAGCTGAAGATAAATGTGTGTATGAACTTTGAAGATTTGACTTCAATTTTGATGAACTTTGTTGTTCTTCATTGATGAACATCAACTGGAGTAAAATGGGGAACCAACTTTGTTGAAGGGTTTCTTCAATTTTCTGTGAATTTAGAGGGAGAATTTGGTTTCAGAAGATGGAAAATGGTAAAAAGAACGTGGGTATGGGTAAAACGTGGGTGGGACTGGGGGTTATGAGAGAGAAACGTGCAGATTCCTTTAATTAAGGAGTAAAAAATATATAATTAATTATACTTTTAATTAATTATGGTATATAATTGGTAATTTGGTATACTAAGTGTAATTAAGTCAAATCTTAAACATTGAAGGTAATAAGGTTTCCTATGTGGCATAGTAATGTAAAAATCTCTTCTTAAAATAATAAAACGATTAACTTCCACAAAGTTTCAGCTTTTAAACATACCAGCAAATTCAATCTTTAACTGCTATAAGGCTCTAAAAAGGAAAAAACGTTACACCCTCTTGGTTTTTCTATCAAATCAATATTACCAAAAAATAGTATATAACAATTGTTTTTTATATAAAACTATACATCACACGCTTAAATAATACAAACAATACCATGGACAAAATTGCTAAAAGAAGTAGAAGGTAAAGAAAAAGAATTTACAATTCAATTATTAATCAAAGAATTCATTAATAATTAGTATTTGAGATTTTACTTCACATACATTTGCTAATGTATGAGTTTTAAATTTATTTTTTTTCTTAAACAAAATAAACGATCTAAATCTATTTGTACACGTCCATAATCAGATAAGAAATTCCCAAATTATAAAACAAAAAAAAAAATAATAAGGAAATAGGGAAAAAAAAATTGAACAATGGGGGGGAAAAGAAGAAGGAAAAAAAAGAAAAAGCCACCCACTGTGTTCTGTTCGATAGTCTGCATCCCACTTCCCACGTACCAAATCTGCAACTAATCTCTCTTTTCTTTATTCATTCAGGTGATTCTTTCCTAAAATCACAAAAATATTGCAATTTCGATCTATACCCATTCAAGATTTGCACCCCCACTATCAAAAAAAAGCCGCTGTAAGTTGTCTAGATCATTTGCCAAATCTCCTCATTTGGCAAAAATATTTTGAGGGTATATCTTTGTAACTGCTTGTTTGTCATTAGATTTATTCAAGATTTTGAAAAGGGTGTTTTTTTCCCTTTGGATACACAATAAACGGTTTGTATGGTTTTTGATAGCATGGTTTATGTAGTATTGAAGAGTTTGAGTTTTTATTGATGAAGTGAATCAAGATTAAAAGGGGTTCTACTGGTTTTTGGTAAAATGGTAGTTGGGCTAATTGTTTCTTGGATATTTGCTCATGCATTATTTTAGGCTTTAAGGGATCAATGGTACTGAGTAAAATGTGTTTTGGAGGTGATTACATTGGTTTATGGTGTATTAAATGTGAAAGTTTGAGTTTTTAATGAAGAAGTGAATCAAGATTCAAAGGGGTTCTACTTGTTTTGGGGAAATGGTAGTTGGGTTAATGGTTTCTTGGATTTTTGCTGATCGATTACTTGGCCTGTGAGGTATCAAAATGGGTTTTGAAGGTGATTACATTGGTTATTGGAAGTAGTGGAAACAATGTCTGGGACAATAAGTACTTTCGGTAGAAGTCTCTCTCATAAACAGAGGGCTTTGACAGTTAGCAGCCCTAGATTGTTCGATAAGTCCGTTAGCAGTCCTAGATTTAGTAGGAAAAGCGAGGTTTCAAGACTTTTTTGTGTACTTATAGCATTAGGATCTGTTGTTTCCTTTTTCCTGGCAATTGGAGGAGGGTATTTATATGTTTTGCCCAATCTTACAAAAGCATCTCATGAGGAGGATGTCGGCCTTAGTTTTAATGGTTCGGATAGTTTTTGTGACATATTTGATGGAAAATGGGTAGTCGATAACAGCTATCCTTTGTACAATGCCTCAGAATGCCCCTTTGTGGAGAAAGGATTCAACTGTTTGGCTAATGGTAGAACCAATGATGATTATCTTAAGTGGAGGTGGAAGCCGAGGAATTGTGAAATCCCGAGGTTTGATGTGCATAATCTGTTGGAAATTCTCCAAAATAAGAGAATTGTTTTTGTTGGAGACTCAATGAGTAGGACTCAATGGGAGTCCTTGATATGCTTGCTAATGACCGGGGTGCAAGATAAGGAAAGTGTATATGAAGTAAATGGGAATAAGATCACAAAAGTAATTCGCTTTTTGGGAGTGAGGTTTAGTTCCTTCAATTTCACTGTTGAATTTTATCGATCAGTATTCCTTGTCCAGCACAACTGGTCTTCCAAATATGGAATAAAGAGAGTTAGATCAACCCTTAAGTTGGACAAGCTTGATGATATCAGCAACGAATGGATTAATGCAGATGTCCTCATATTCAATTCTGGACAGTGGTGGGTACCCGGGAAGCTTTTTGGAGTGTAAGTGCACTTTGTTTTTTTACTGGCACAAGTTCCTTTCCTTTTACTAGTATATATCATATAATTGCGAACTATCATTGAACTAAAATATCCTTAACATTTGGATGGGCCTTTCATTTATGGATTCCCCCTTTTGATTTTGTTTTCTCTTTTCCCCCTGTTCTTTCTCTTTCTTCTCACATGTCTCGATTTTGTTTTGTCACTCCTACATTTGTAAATATATGCTTTTTTTGTTCCTAAAAAGTAGAAAGCCTCTTCTTTGTATGTGTTGTGCAAACCGGGGCGCAGGCAGGGTTTTCTGCAAGTGGTGTTGATATGTAAAGAAGTAAACAAAGAACATATCATAATAACGACATCATATTAGATGAACATTATGATGTTGAACTTGTTTTGTCGGTTTGTGTCCTTCAAGAAAAAAATCCATTGATTTCCTAAAACATAGGAGGTAGAAGTGTAGAACCAATAAAGATTTCCTTTACGATTCATCCTTGACTTATTCAAATATTGCTTTTAATCCAATGTGCAACAAAACTCTATGGAAAGATAGTGGTTCAATTTGATATTGTTTCAAGAGTTGATATGAAAATAAAAATTCAAATTGCTAACCTAGGTAAAATCCAGGAACTTTCATGAGCTGGATATTGTGATTGTGATTCCTTCTTAGTTTTCATCCAGAAGTAGCTGTTTTTTTGTGTGTGTCGGTTCTCACGATGTTCCTAAATTGTTCTTTTACAGGGGATGCTATTTCCAACTAAATAACACACTCAAGCTTGGAATGTCAATTCCCACAGCATTCAGAACTGCCCTTGAGACTTGGGCATCCTGGATAGATACCAAAATTAACCCTAACAGGACACGTGTTTTTTTCAGAACGTTTGAACCATCTCACTGGAGGTAGTTGTTGTTGATAGCTATGCATTCTATACAGCTGGATGCTTTTAGCTCTGCATTAATAATATCAGCAAATGTCTTTTCTTTCACCGTCAAACAAACATCGTTTATTAGTCATATAGCTTGCTGCTTCTTCTGTTGTCCAGTTTCTCAGAGTGCATTATTTTTGTTGGTTTTAGATCGAACATAGTATGTCTTTGCAACTAATGAAATGCATATTGGTTTTGCATCAGCAATCTAACTCTGCGGGTGTGCAATGTGACAAATCAACCTCTCTCAGAGACTAAGGGTCAGGAGAGTAACACATTTTCAGACGTAGCACTAGAGGTGGCGCGTGGAATGAAAGTTCCAGTTACTGTGCTACACATAACTCCCATGTCCGCGTTCAGGAAAGATTCACATGTCGGTATTTGGAGTGATAATCCATCTCTCTCTGATTGCAGCCACTGGTGTCTACCTGGAGTTCCTGATCTTTGGAACGAAATGGTCTTTTCATACCTTCATCGTAGCTATCGCCATACGCCTTTGCATCAACAAAGAGAGTAAGTTTTGTATACTTGCATATGAAAATTGGTCATTTTAATAGTATTTCTCTTTTCCCACTGTGTGATGTGTTATGATAATCTAAATTCTAAGTGGACTCAAACAGCCAGTATCTACTGAGAAGTCCAGACGTCACCAAGATAGAGCAAAATAGAATCATGTTTGCTAAATTCATAAAAGTAGTGTATAGCATCAGTTTTGCTCCAATATTTCTCATTCATTATCCACATTTTACATGACATTTTTCAAGATAGATGCTTGGGGTTCTATCTTCCTCGACACCTTGCTTATTTTTTTGCAAATACACCTTTCTATAAGTTCATTCATAACTTGGTGGACGTAGTTGCCTTAGTGAAACTAAAAGTCGCCATAAGTTGACTAGTGTATTTGCTACCAAATGACCTCAGTTTCAACTCCGAATTATGCTTGCTTCTTCAACCCTGGCTGACTTTGGCAAAGTTTTGTCGAGTTGAGACTTGAGAGCAAACTGTCTTTTCTAAATACCTGGATTGGCGCTTACGTTCTTCTTTAGCCACATTTCTTTAACATTCAACCTAGTCTTGTTTACAGGTCATTTGTTTGATGCAGGTTCAACAGCATGGACTGATGTACGATAAACAGGAACTCATGCCCGATTATGTTTTCTGTGAAGGTCAATCAATTTTGCAATTCCAAAAAAAAAATGAACAGAAATGTATAGTTACATGGTGAGAAGAAAATCTTGTACCGGGAATTTTTTTTTTCTTTTTCATCTTTTTTTTTCGTTCACTAAATTCATTTTGTAAGAGGGAAGGAGAAAAAATGTATATCATTCCCAGAATGTTTGTCTTGTATCGTGTAATATTTGAAAATTAATATGCAGTGTTCAAAAATTTATTACACTGATGAGAAGTGTTGCATATTAAGTTTGGCATCTCTTGAGTTTTATTTTGTTCATTCTATTCTTGTTGCAGCACAAAAGAGGAAAATGTAACGTAAGGTCTGAATTTTGTAAACTCTTAAAACGATAGTACTATTTTTTATTCTTTATTGCATTTTATTTTCCAAACTTAATCATTCAGAGATAAAAGGTACACAAAATCAACATTTAGCTTGGGAATGCTTCTCCATTTGTTTCGGAAAAGCTGTACGTGATATTAAATTTCCACTCTAATAGAATAGTCTCTAACTAAATTATGCTTATGGCGCAAAGACTAGTGTCATTTTTCATTCTTTGGCCATTAGTATATTTTAACAAACTTGTTACACCAAAAATTAGTCAGTATCCGTAATATTTGCAACGTTCTGAGATTATTCAACTTGCTAAATATATAATCTTCTAGCTTATAGAAGACAAACTTGTCTAATTCAACCTTAAATAGGTCAAAGTGACTATATTTATATAACTGGCAGTAAACAATAGGCAAATGATTTGGCTAACAATATTACTGGTATACATATATACATGAGAAGTTGTTCAAATTTCCCCCAACAGTTCCGAGCCCCAACCTCTAAAAAAAGGAAATGGAACAAAAGAAAGCAAACTAGAATTTCAGAGAACTACCAAAATCAATCAATGGCCATTGGTGTGATCCTTTTTCTGGTAGTTTTATTAGGAATTTGTGGAGTTGATATTATTGGTTCTTGTTTCAGTTCTGTTTTCTCTTCTGCTTTTCCACTATCTATATCCATGGACTTACCACAGCTAATAGTTTCCAGAAAATTTTCAGCCTGTTTCTGCTCAATATTTCTATCACCTCCAGCAATTTCTTCCTCTGCAAACAGTTTCCAACAGAAACAAAATCTTTAGTCAGGATGAGGAATATAACATGGATAAAACATTAACCATTTAGTTGGAGAAACATAGCAAACCTGGGCTACATAAAGTGGATCCTAGTTCCTCATTCTCAAATTCTAGCAGAGTGCAGTAACCATCTTGGGAGGATAAAGCCAGATATTTCCCAGTAGCCGACCTTGACAGAGTCAAAAACATACATACATATTGATTTAAATAGATTTCTAGAATGCTGCACGGAAGAGAATGGGAGTGCCGACTGTATTTGAAAAAGAATAGAGAAGCAAAGAATACCATGCTATGTCTGTTACGGCAGCATAATGAAGACCAGCTACGATGGATATTGGTTGAACATTTTCCGTGTCATAGATGTACAAAGAATTCAATGTAGCCACAGCAAAAATAAGACGATAAGGGAGCTTGAAGAATGAGGCTGCAATCATTAAAAAGGATCGTGGTGGTATCAGAGAATAACACAGCACAATCAACTAAAAAAGGAATCCAGTAGAAGAACCTACAATTGCTTGATCCTCTCAAGCTAAAAGTCATGGGGCAAAAGCGTACAGCAACAACAGGTTTGCTGGCACCTGGGAGCATTAAAGCTGGCCTGTGAATATCCAAGGAAGTTAAGACAACAGTATCAGACTGTTGTGATCTAGATTCTAGAGAGACTATAATGGAGTCACCCTAATAGCAATAATATAGTACCAAAGAGACAGAAGAATCCTTGCCTTGACAGATCTTTTCTGGAAAACACATAAGCAGTATTTGAGGGTTCTGAAGCAGGTGTAAACTTGTAAGAACCTGAAATAGCAGAACACCTCTATATCCTTAAACATTCAACACAGTGTTTTTAACAGCAAAAAATATAAAACAAGATGAGGTCCATGTGGCTCGAAGCGAAAGTGAGAAGTAGCGTTATTGGCTTACTTTGAAAGTGGAGAAATATTGAAAAACTCTTTAAAACGAAAAAAAAAAGTAACTGTTTGGATACAATCAGAATATAATATTTCACAACAGTGACTGAACTGACACCAATGCCATGTCATTTATTAAACAAAGCATGTTCACAGAAAAAAAAACATGAAGACTTGACGGAAAATTCTTTTTTTTTTTTCCTCTCTTGAGGATGGTTTCTTTTTCTTTTTATTTTCTGGAGGGTGAGGAGAGGGGGGAGGGGGAGCAGGGAAGATGTAGAAAGAGATAAGATAAGTTTCAGGAAACAAGTCAAAAGAATTATCAAAATGCATAATGGGATTGAGTGTCAAGGTTGTACCTGCAGGCACAAGCAGAAAGGAACCATCAGGGGACCAAGATAATCTTCTGAAGAAAGATGGCAGAGTTTCATCAAGAAAGAGATGATTTTTAGTAGACTGCACGCATTTGCATGAGCAAAAGTTAATATGTATGTAACATTAACTTATACTGAAGAAGGCAATGACTAACTGAAATGATATTTGACCTTGGACTCATCCGGCAGTTGCGGTTCAACCTTCATAATGACATGTTGACACACAAAATTCAACTTGTCAACTCCTTTTGTTTTAGATGGTCTGTTGATGTAAATCCGGCAAGATCTATCTGAACTGAGTGAGGCAGCATACTTGGACAATGGATCCCACGCCACACCTTGCACGTAGTGCAAATGAGCATCCAATATCTGATAAACTGAACCTGATGAGGAAATGGCAGACTGTCAGTATAAAGTTTATTAATCTCTACTTAAAAATCTTTCAGTTAGATCCTCATTTATTTCTTACCTTTGTTGACATCCCATATGATGCATGAATTATCAACAGAACCAGAAATTAGAAAAGAACCATCAGTAGACCACTCCAAGTCCAATACATCCTTACGATGAAATCTGAGAAAGATTAAGTCATGAGTACTTGTATCGAATTATAATTTCATTAAAACAATGATTTTGCTCCTTTTGTTACAGCAACTCAAAGGCAATAGGTGAAATATCTTATCTATGACTATTGCAGTTGATAGTTTCAAAGCACTTCCTCGAAGAAAAACTAAGGTGGAAAGTTATGACCAACATTCAGGAAGTCTGTTTAATATGGACTATCCGAATATTATGGATTATTTATATTGGGATTACTTATTATTTAGGGAGATGTTAGCAAAAAAAATGAATATATATACAATAACATTCTTGTTAAAATTTGATGAACACATAAATCCGATGCTTTTCCTGTAAAATCAGTTATTATATTACATATGCTGGTTGATTGCAACATTCTGCATAAACCAAAAAGGCAGCCTGGTGCACAAATAATCCTGCAATCACGCAAGGTCCAGGGAAGGGCCGCACTCAATGGATGTGATGTAGACAACCTACCCTAATGCAAGTATTATTGGTTGTTTCCACGGCTTGAATCCGTGATCTATAGGTCACACGGAAACAACTTTATCGTTACTCCAAGGCTCCCCTTCATTCTGCTTAAACCAAAATAGTATCCAAATGAATTGACTCTTTGAATACAATCTATATTGATTTACTTTATTTTATCAAGAAAAAAAAACATTACTTGTTGCCTCACCCTGCAGCTGTTTCATGTGGTTAAAATATCCTATAATCCCAAAAGTAAAACCCTCCTCTACCTACCTGCATCCACTAAACAAAGCCAGGCTACTCAAATGCCAAATAGAACTATTTCTTTCTTCGAACATCAGATCTAAAACTTTATTTGACAAGCATAAAAGATAAGGATCAGAATACGAAAAATGCAGGACAAGAACCAAACAGTATTTTCTGATAATTCCCTGGATAAACCATAAATTCAAACCAGGAAAACAGTAGCTAATGTTCCATTTTCGAGCCAGTGCCCTCAAATGTATTATTTTCCAGTTCCTTTCAGCATTTAAAAAGCATCAAGAACTCTAGAGCTATCCCTAAGAGTGCTTAGTAATTCAAAATGACAATGGACCAAATCAAAGGCTTACGATAACGTCTTCAGGACTTTCCATGTTTTACTGTCATCTGAAGAATGAAGCTTCCAGATGATGAGCTCACCACCTACATCAGTATTGGTACTCTTAAAAATATAAAGAGGCATATAAATTAAATGTGGAAAAGAAGAAAATGCAGCAGAAGAAAGTTAAATCATTTGATCTCAGACTAAATGGAGAGATTTATAGGGACAAGTCTATACCATCTGCACCAGAGGCCAAATGCTCTCCTGCATTTTACAGAAAATGGTATTCAGTTTTCTGGCTAACTAGATAGTACAACTATATTATCTAACAGTTTAATAAATCAGACAGAGGCATGCATTAGAAGGTCAATTATAGTAAAACTTTTGGTAACTGCAAAAGTTGCTAAAAATGAAGTACCCACAGTCACACAGTCAGCAGAAACTTAAACTTTTTCAAAATAATGATCAATCCAGAGAGGCAAGAGAGGCTTGTAATATGACATTGACTTTGAAGTAAGTCAAATGAAACTACAGAAGATTGTCACTCTAACCCTCCATCACACTGTTACATGTCAAATCAAATGCTGCAAATACTGGCAGAAACATCTCTTTCTGTTGTTTCATTTATAGCAAGAGCAACCTTCTCTATACAATCCAAGGCAATTGATGATTTCGTGAACTTCATCACAGCTCAGTATCCAACAGATCTGACTGCAAAAGAAGTTCCACGCTCCGCTATGTATTTCCGATTCTCAAATTAACGATTGCTCAAATGCATATCCAGCAAAAAGATTCTGACTACAGGAATTTCTGAATCTAACTACTGATAATCTTACTATCTAGTATTAATCTTCTAAGCACCACAGAGGTCACCTGGATAAAAATACATTTCACAGAAATAATTCGTTCAAGAAACTGGCTAAAAAGCCATTAGCTTTCTGAAACTGAAGGAGGTGAAAACCTACAAGACTATTTCAACAATAGCAATATTTGAAAGAAAAAAGGAGCTAAAAAAAAGAAAGAACCAAGTTTACAACCCAGTGCAGCTTAGTAGAGTCAGCAGATAATTATATCAAATGCCGACCCTCTAGAAAACCGATATTACATTTTGCTTCACGAAAGTATGGAGAAACATAGAGAAGAAAGGCAGTCATTCAAACACCACATACACATAAATTGCATGAAACAACCTGCAGCTTCAGAGGAAACTCCAACACCCTACAGAAGATAACCATGCACAAATTCTTGCCTCATAATAATGCTTTAATCGATGTGAAATTCAAAAATAGCTACCACAACATTTTAACAGAGCCAATTACCTGAAGGAGAGAACCGAAGCGCATTAACAGCAGAACTATGGTAAGAAAGGCTAGTCTGGTATGAAACTGAAGGCGCTTTCTTCTCATTTTCCCCAGAATCAATCACCCACATCTGTTGAAAATTTTATGAACCCAATGATGTCATATTTCATCCCACATAAAAATGGTATCAATAAAGTTAATATGTTAGTCCTTTATATTTCAGCTAATTTGAAACTAGTGGTTAATACATCAACATGGTACAAGAAATGTGTCCTTAATACTCCATGTTGTATGATTAAAAGTGCTAATTGTGCCTTTAGGAATTAAGGAATGTGGAATGCATTATTGATTTTTTGTGCTCAACACAAGCACATTAGGAAACCAGGAGATCAAAATTATGCTTCACTAGCGGACTTTGTTGACCGAGTTATGAAACTACAAGAGCCAGTGAAAATAGTCGAATAAATGCCAATGCAACAAACAGAATTAGCACTGAATTGGAGAAAATAAATTTCCAGCTTATGTGGGTGATAAGGCTTATTAGTTAGGATCTGTTAGCCCAGACATAATGCTACTGCTTATAATTATCAAGAAGCGACCAAACCTAGGAAAATGCTTATACACCAACATGTGGAGGTAAAGATATTTCACAACTACAACTGGACAGAGAAGAAGCTACATGTAGCAACCTCTGTGAGCATTCATCTGATGTAACAACAGAAAGATAGCTGGAGGCCTATTCATTTAGGAAGAGTGAAATTTTTATTCTTATATTTGTTGGAAGTTCACACAAGCATAACCGACGGAATTGTCACTCCTGTTACATCATGTCTTTCAACTTTTAGTGGCATAAAGGTGTCCCAACCTAAGATAAGCATGGTGAAAATAGTAAGGGCTGTTGCTGTCATCCTTTTAGTTGGATTATTTTGTCTGCACTGGACAAAAAACAGATTTGGTTGGACATTTGCTTTAGCTGTGATGTTCCTTTTAAAAGGAGTTATATGAATTAGTTCAACAAAGTAAAGAGTTTTTTAAGTCAGTGTAAGGGATCATAAACTCCCTAAAGAGAAACATTGTAGTAGCTTGGTTAACTGGATGAGTAAATCTGGCAGTTAGATATTACTCTAAAATTCATGAAAAAGTTTTCTAATTCGACTAATGCGGGCCTTCACCTAAATGATATTCAATTGGTAATAATATCACACTAGGACTATTGTATCAAATGTCTATCCCCAACTTTCGCCTGATCCTGCAAAGAAGATGATTCTACAATCTGTAGCTGAAGTGTCAACCCTTGGTGACCTTTCAGGGCCAATTTTCGCACTTTCATTTTCTGATATTGTCTTTTTAACATGGATCATTCTACACGACATTGGAGATGCGACGCATCAAAAGTAACTGACCATGATTAATGATGCATGCCCTTGCCGCCTTGGAGATGGTGTTTACTGTACTTTCGTTTCCTTTGAACTTTAAAGGTTCTAGTAGCTCGATTTTTACAATATCACAAATATACTTTTCCGGATTGAGAAAAGTAACACAGAAACAGTAAACTAGTGAATGAAAATGCAAACAGAATTTCGATATTTCCGAGGAACCAACTAAAATAATTACTAAAACCAAAATTCACCATGCAAGAAAAATCAAAGTGCGAAACACACATGCAGAGACAAAATTTAGAAGTAATAGAGGAAAATGAAGAAGGGTGAAATAGTAAATTTAACCTTGATGTCATAGTCGGCGCCACCGGTAGCAAGGATGCCGGAGGGGTGATGAAAATCGAGGCACAAAACGGGCTTCGTGTCGTGCCAATTGATCTGAACTGTACCTCCCTTCATTCTATATCTTCCTTCCCTTATCTTTTTTCCACTCTTTTAATTGAATTTTTTTTCTTTTTGCGATTGAAGAAGGAAGTAGGGTTTAGAAGAGCAGCTGGACGGTGAGTGATTTTGTGGGGGGAACTTTGAGATTTGGCGGGAAATTGAGGGCGCCTTAATTTCCCTTCTTTTTATCTTTTTAAATAATTGTTCTCTCTCTTCTTTTTTCTTTCTGGCGGATTGATCCGAGCAGAATTTATTACAGCAGGATCAAAACTTTCTATTTTTTGACTGCTACAATAAAGTAGTATTATAAAAAATGATTCCAAAGAAACTCGACATCTATAATATAGAAATATTAGAAAATATGGCTGCTATAGAAAAATCTATTTGTACCATGATTTAGGCTTTAGTTGCATTATTAAATAGAAAGAAAGGTATATATAGGAGTTATTTTATATTATATCATAAAACAAATTTTAAGTGATATCCTAAACGTTGAAAAAATCCCCTTGACAGAGAGAACAGTAACGCTTGCCATAGTTGTTTTGGAGGTGAGAAATATGATCAAACTGCTGCGCAAATGTCTATTTCAAATCTTCAGATAAAACTCCTCCATGCATGTATGAACCATTTTTACATGTTCAGCAATACAGGAAGCAATCCTCAAACTCAATCTACTACTTCTACGCACGTTCTCCAAATCGTTTCGTCAAACATTATGAACAGAAAACAGAATGGATTAGATGGAGGTAAGGAATAAAAACATAAAAAGGAAAAAAAAAACAGAAGAAAACCGAGAAAAGAGCATTCCCATATCATTAAGCTTAAAACCAATCAAGGGAATGAGAAACATAAGATGGAAGCAAATTAAAGAATACACAACTCTAACGCGTGCCTACAAAATATTTGGGAGCTGAGCATCCAATCTCTGCTGCAGTTCCTTCACCTTGATTGATAACTCAGCAGTTTGCTCCTTGTAGCTCCTGATTAGATAATCCTTCCCTTCAATCACTTCTTTCAACTCATCTTTTTCGCGCTTCAGCATTTCGAACCTTTCCACATCTCCTCCTCTTCCCTTCTCTGAGGTATCAGAATTTCTATCAATTTCCAGGTGACCATTTGTGTGACCGTTCGTATGACCATATCGGACTTCAGCAGGCCATACAGGTACTGTTGGGGATTTATCACAAGAACCAACTTGTCCAACGCAATGATCTGCAATTGCTTTCCTCAGCCTCTGTATCTCTCTCTCCGAATCAAACAGATCCCTGTTTGCAGCGTCCAGCAACGACTGCAGATGGGCAGAATGCGACAGCTGACTGTTGAGAGAACCCTGCAACTCTACAATCTGCTCTTGCATCTCTAATATTGTTTCGTCCCTTCTCTTTAACTGTTGTCTCAGCTTTTGTATCACTTCTCGCTTACTGTATATGTCAGAACCAGATTCTGAGACGCATGGCGACTCGGAGCTGTTCGAGTGATGAAATGGCTTCTGTGGCAGCTCAAGACGGTCAGGAGAGCCTGACCATGGCCCACCATTCTCTTTATTGAATTCGAGGGCAGGAACAGTCACAAGAGGAAGCACCATTTCGGGCTCAGACCCATTACACTGCTGCTGCTTTAAAACCCCCAATCCTCCAGCTCCTGCCTTGTAAAAATAGCAAATGTTCATTAACTGCACTAGTGATTTGGTAAAATTTTTTTTTTTTTTTGAAGAAAACTCAGCATAGAAGGTAAAAACTTATCCTACGTGGTAGCTAGCGCAACATGTATACCAAGAAAAGCATCTTATTGATCACATGAATCCTCCCTCATTATGTTCCAATCTTTCACTTGACATCACCATAAACCTCTTAAAGCAAGCAAGATAACTGAAAATAGGTCCATTTTGTGAAGAACATCGTGTCTAGTTTTTCCAGTTAGAAAGCAACCACAAGATCAACATTAACATGCATAAGTTGTTTACAAATGATAGTTTGATGCATACAACTCTAATTAACTTTACTAGTCCAAATTATACTCACAAAATCGGGAGTTAAAAAACTGAACATGATCATTGGAAGAAGATGATGCCAACATGAAATCATTAGCCGTGTTTTTTACTCCAAAAAGAACAACCTAAATTCTAAAAACTCCAAGGGGATGGCAAGAATTTACGTGCCTGTATTGCAATTGTAGCAGCCACCATCATCTTGCGCAAAATAATAAGTACTTGACTGCAAATGACCATTCCCTAACTTCCTTCCATCAGGAGATTTTTCGTTTCCTGCATTTTAAGCCACTTCTCATATCTAAGAGGGTAAAATAATTTCACAAGACAGACCAAAATGCTTTACACAATATCGGACCTTTCAAACTGCTGGTAGTCTTGTTCTGTTGTCTCGAGTCAAGCACCTGCTTCAGCTTGTAGCCTAAGCGGACAGATAATGTACTTAATAACGCACTACCTGCAATTATGACCCAGTTTGGCCCCTCACTCTGAACACCTTTGGACTTCTGGGACCTTGGCCCCACATTAGTTCTTGGTTTCATTTTTGGAGTCACTGAATTGGAAGATGGAGAAGCTACAGATCATCAAAGTAACCCTATATAGGAAATGCAGCATAACGTCAATTTATGCCAGGAGAAGCATAGTTTTCTGATCACTCAAACCAAGCGGGTATAGGCTAATTGAAAAGTATTAACACTTTATAACCACAAGAATTTTGCAGGTAAACAAGTCTAAAACAGATATTTGATAGGAAAAAATATCCAGAAAATCCAAAGGAAAGATGTCCAGATAAAGTTAAGTCTGGTATCTGTTGAACTCTGATTTTCGCCAACAAGAGGGGATTTCCAGAGTCATGTTTATTTATAATATTGCAAACACTTTAGTTATTAAAAGGCAGAAAAGCAAGTCCACAATGGCAAAACTATGTGGATCTCAATGAAACTTTGAGTGAAGGGTAGGGCTTTTTTCCTTTGATAAAGAACAAATATTTGAAGGAGGAAGCAATTTTCTATAAAAAATGTATAGGTGGACATACAAAATTAAACTGTTCTAGCTAGTGTGGTTCACATTTGTACTTCATTTCCTTTTTCTAAAAGATAACAGAAGAATAAGTACCAGAGTGTAGAACAAGCAACAAGATTCCCAGAAGAATAAGTGCCAGAGTGTAGAACAAGCAACAAATTCCCAGTTCCCAAAAGGAAAGGTAACTGCAATCATGCAATTCTAATAGCATAAATACCTTCACGTCAAGTGCTGGTGCCGCACCTTCATGAATCTGACTACAGTAGACGGTACAACGGCAGTAGGACCCCTAAGGAAATAATCTGAAAGAAAATGCAACAGAAAGTACAGCACTTATTACCCAGAAGAAACAGAATAATAAGGAAAGAAATAGTTAATTAGAGTACAAATAGAATAAGCTCCTGTAGCCATCCACTGACATTGCAATTAAAGTAACCTATTGCATGCTTGCTTATTTAAATAAGTTGTATGTGTGGAACACACTGCTCAATATTTAGCATTCCTCAGAATCTCAAAACGTCACATTCATGTGGTTCATTGAAAATTGGTTTACAGCATAAATCAACAGTTCACGCTTCACAGGCTCAGAGTCAAGTAAATGCTGACGACTTAAACCAGTATAGGCTAAACAAGTTTCCATCTTCCTTTATAAAAAATACAGTAGTAAGGCCCTTTATATGGGTAAAGCAAAGAACATAGAAAACAAGAACTAAAGGTCGTTTCCAACCTCTTGACGGTGGATTGGTATACATTGCTAATAACATTTTGACGAAAGAAGTAAGACTGGGGAGGAAAGCTGATTATGGAGAAAGTACCTCAAGAAAAAAGGGAGACTATTCATCGGAGAAAAATCTGAAGAGAGATTTATTTAAAATGAGCAGAGAACGCCTAAAATTCCGTGATGTCTCTTCCCCTGGGAACTTTGAAGAAACACTTTCACTCTCCTGTTTACAACCCCCAACCCCACCCCCAAAACAAACAGAAAAGAGTCCTGGTTTTAATGACACTATTGCACCTGATAAAGTATAATGTCAGACTTGGATCCTCAAATGGCAAATTCAATCCAAGACAATTATAATGGCTGAGAACTAAATACTTTATTTTTAAGGTAGAGACAATTCCAACCTTGAATAACATCTGCAATTCATAAGTCACACAGTATACACATACTCACAGGCAAAATAGAATAGAAGATCTGAAGTGAAATGGAAAAAATAATTCCTAAGTCAGCATTTCCATGTAAAGAAGCAGTAAGCTGTAAGCCTATCAGAGCCATCAAAATGAATTTGAAGACTAGAAAACTATAGCAGATTGCATCGATATAAGGAAATTGCCAACATATCAAAGTCTACTCCATTCAGATTTAAGAAAGCAAAGATCCTAATGAGGCAAATTGGCAAAGGGTCAAGAAAAAAGTTAAAAGAAATGCCAGTTTTTCTGCACGCAGCAGATGATAAGTTTGGTGTCATTTAATTTTGAAGTTGATAACTAACCTAACCTTATCATGCAATTAGCTATTTACTCATCCTCCGTCACCAGATAGTCTGCTAACTCATAGACTTAAACATGATCCAAAACTGCCAGAACAACAGATAAATGCACAGGAAGCAGTTTTCAACAGCCCATGGCTGAGAATTAAAGTATTAAGGTAGCCACTAAGAAGATAACTTAGAAGTTTCTTTCTAGCCTAACGAGGACCAAGTTAAATACTGGATGATGGCATGATATTCAAAAGTTTTAACAAGGAACACACCAAGCACGCATTAAGCAAGCACCATTTCACAACGACGAATGTTGATTCCTGCTCGTGAAATCCATTATACTCTTTCAATAAAATAGAAGTACCTAGCATATATAAGACGTAAAGTATGACATCTAAAAGCCTGCTACTAGTAGGTGCTACTTAATATAATAGATTGAAAATGACTTATGCCTTTCACTTGAGGCAGCAAATAAGATATTGAACATGCATGACCATCTCTTTCTTTTGAATTTCATCCATCCAAAAATTGTTGACCTCATTGGTCATTTAGGATCAAATGGCTCATTGAGACATAGGTGCAGTCAAAATAGCAACTCAATGCCCCCAACAACTCAAGCTATCTTTGACTTCCCATACAACAACAAAATAAAACCGTGAAATTTTTATTTCACGAAAACAAATCTGTCAAACAAACCCAGAGATTCAATCACCAAAAATGCCTAAACAGCTAATAGGTGGAGACATGGAGCAGCTTGATCCTGCTAAATACAATTTCTCCCTTGTTAATTTCCCTTGTTTTTACTTCCATGATCAAACACAAAAATATGCATTGAAATGAATAAACGCCAATACAAAGACACTACATCAACAACAACCAGTCCCAAACAAGTAGGCGTCAGCTATATGAATCCAATCATGTTACTACATTTAAACTCATCTCATGCTAATACTATGCAAATATAAATAGAAGTATTAGAAGAAAATTTTCTCGGCAAGCTAATTTTGACTGCTAAATGACCCCATTTATTTTGCACATACTTAACAGGTCATAGCAAATTTAACATGAAACTATCCATAGAAATGCAAGACCCAAGTATAAAAAAAATACAAAAAAACAAAGAAAAGACGAAAAATTACAAAGACCCAAATGCCACCAAACACACACACACACACACAGAGAAACCCACTAATATCTACACATTATCCCCAAAATGAAAAGGGTATATGAGAAAGTACCTGATTAATGGGGAAGATGCATCTATTGACCAAGAACTGATAAATAAAGAAGTTTCTGGTGTAGGGTTTTGTGGAATTAACAAACACTAATATTACTGAACCTTCTAACACAGGTGAGGCTTAGGTGTGTGAGTGGGGGCGTGGCCAAAAAGAACCAGCTAAAGCAAAAGCGGGATTTTGCCCCTTTGGGTGCAGGGAGGGGTTGGGTGGGGATTTTGCCTGTGGATCAAAATTCAAGAATTGGTCGAATTTTTGGGGAGAAAGTACAAAATATTTTGCACGTCGTACCAGTATCGGAATGCACGTTTCGTCTGACTATGAAAATTATAATTTGGATAAATTTATGTGGACTGCGAAATCTGGGGCCGTTACAACGGAGCTAACGGATTCAGCGTTATGTGATGCTTATCTGTTTTCCTAATTGTATGTTAAAGCAATATTTTGACCTTTTTGAGACGGATAAGATCAATCTACCGTTAATCAAAAAATGCGTTCGAGCTTAAGGGTTCGTTTGGTAGGAGGTATAAGAAAATATAATGCAAGCATTAGCTCTGTGCATTACTAATACCATATTTGGTATATTTTTTCAATCTTTGTATAACTAATACTTGTATTAGTTATACATTATACTTGGTATTATGCTATATGTATAAGCAATGCATAGGAAACCATGACATTAGTAATGCAAGGGTTTTTAATGCTTGCATAAATATGGTTAAAGACCTAATTGTCCCCCTCAAATCCCTAATAAAAGTCTTTCCCCATATTATTAGCAAACAGATTTCCTTTGTACACTTTGGCCATGGAAAAGCACAGTTGAATGCAGCCAAATCCTCTTCTTCTTCATTTTCCTCTTCAAAGATCAAACTGACGTGTACAGGTAAAAGGATTTTCAGTAATTTTGTTCTCCCCCCCCCCCCTTCCCCCTCCTTTTGAACGACTCATGGAGTGAAGACACTAAACTACTCGTTTCTTTGTTTATTTGGGGTGTGTTTCTATATTCAAGAACTAATATTTGAGGCATTTTGTAAATTTGGTTCTTATTTTCTACTAATTTCATTCCTGGTGCTTCCTTTTGAAATGATTTGTTCTTTACTCATTGTTTTCTCTTTCTACCCTAATTTTACAAGTTGGGTACAGTTCTTTCTATACCAAATAGCATAGTATCAAATTTATGTGTATTCATTCTTTTCATTGTTCATGGCAAAATTAGGAGTTATTATGGATCTTCAACCACTATCAAGTACTGAATATATTATCCTTAGAGGAGATAATGTGCCAACAATTTCTTGTTGTCCTTATTTGCCTTTTCATGGCTAGTCATGCTCATTCTCTAAGAAGACGATATCGAAACAGGTGTGAGATTAGATACTGTATGAGTGTTCGAGTATCGAAAATTATTTCTCACTTACATTCTATCATAAATGACAATGATAGTGTATGTATCGATAAATTAAGAATGGATAGAAATGTCTTTCACACTTTAGCTCTCTTAACTAAGGATATTGGAGGTTTGACCGATAGTAAAAGTATGTCAAGTAGCGAAAAACTAGCAATATTTTTAAATATCTTGGCTCGTCATGAGAAGAATAGATCTATCGAGGTTGATTATATTAGATCGGGATGGAGTGTAAGTCAGGCTTTCAATGAATGTTTGAGTGATATTCTCAAACTAACTCCATTGTTACTTGTTGATCCTAAACCGGTGCTTGAGGATGAGATTGAAGACCGATGGAAATGGTTTAAGGTAGGTGAAAATTCAGTTTGGCATCTACTAATTTATGTATAAAACTAACTAAATGTAGTTTTTATAGTTTTACAAAGATTTTTTATATTTTAAGATAACACTATAATTTATCTTATAGGGTTGTTTAGGTGCACTAGATGGTACTTATATACAAATTAGAGTTCCATCGCAGTACAAACCAAGATACAAGATAAGGAAGGGAGAGATAGCAACTAATGTATTGGGAGTTTGTGATAGAAACCTCAATTTTACTTATGTGTTACCTGGCTGGGAAGGTTCAGCTGCCGACGGCCGTGTATTACGAGATGCTGTAGCAAGAAGGAATGGTTTAAAAATCCATGAGGGTATGCCATGTCTATGTGAAAATATTGGTTTATGTTTAGTCAACAATGGCATGCCAATTGAAAGAGTTGGTGGAAAGAGTTTGTATGAATGTTAGGAGGAAGCTTCCTCCTTTGATGTCACCCATGACATCAAGAGGAAGTAGTTTGATGTCACCAATGACATCAAGAGGAGGTCCTTACCTCTATAAATAGATGCATTCCTTCATTTGTAGAAACCATCCCAAAAACAATACAATACATTGTAGTGAGTAGAGAGTTAAGAGAGAAATTCTCTTAAGTGTAATTGGGAAATCTCCCCTTCCTTTGTAAATAATAGAAAGGCAATTGTTCTCTAGTGGACGTAGGATTATTTTGATCCGAACCACGTTAAATCTTGTATTTTTTCTTTTACGTTTACGCTAACAATTGGTATCATAGCGACAAGATTCATAACGATCCAAGGAGGAAGAACAAGCAAAGATGAGTTCCATGAAGTTTGAAATTGTAGATTCAGTTGACACAACAACTTCAATATCTGGAAGATCCAGATGATGGCGTTACTGCGGAGGGAAGGTTCAATCCATGCTATTGACAGAAAGTATCCTAAGGATATATCAGCTCCCGACATGGAGAAGATTGAAGAGGATGCATTGAGTGCAATCCAACTATCCCTTGCACCTAACGTGCTTTGTGAAGTGAGTACAGGTACCGAAGAGACGGCCAAACAGTTATGGGAAAAGCTAGAAGGGCTATACCAAGACCGATCAGTGACAACAAGGATGTTGTTACAACGGCGTCTTCACACATTTAAGATGGGGTCAGGTACTTCGCTACAAGATCATTTAGATGCGTTCAATAAACTTGTCATGGACTTACAGATTGCAGGAATTAAAAGGGAGGAGGAGACGCTTGCATGTGCTTTGCTATTTTCATTGACTTCAGGATATCGTGATATTGAGAATTTAATGATGTATATCAAGGAGCCTATCAAGCTTGAGCAAGTGCGACAGGCACTTAACTCTAGTGATGGCGGAGGCACATCGAAGGAGACAGAGATGACCAGGCAAGTGGGCTCTTTGTGAGAGGTCAGACTAGCCAACAGGGAAAGAGCAAATCAAAGTATAGATCAAAGTCTCATGTGAAGAAGAAGAATATAGAGTGTTGGGGTTGTGGCAAGAAAGGGCACTTTGAACGAGATTGCCCAATGTCAAAGTCCAAGGAAAAGGCGAGTGCATCTACAGTTGAACAGGTACATGATTTTGATAATGATTATGTACTAACAACATCATGTAATAATAGTAATTATGGAAAAAATGGGTGTTAGACTCTGCTTTTACTCTGCATATGACATTCCGAAAAGACTGGTTTAGCAGCTATGAGAAAAGTGGAGGAACCGTAGTAATGGGCAATAATGCAACTTGTGCAATAGTTGGCATTGGCTCAGTTCGAGTCCGCTGCCATGATGGAGTCGTGAGGACTATTACACAAGTCCACCGTGTTCCTGATCTGAATAAGAATTTGATCTCCTTGGGTACTCTGGATGAACAAGGCTACAGGTACATGAGCGAAGCAGGAACTATGAAGGTGACTAAAGGTTCTTTAGTCATGCTGAAAGGCAAGCTGGAGAACGACCTTTACACATTGGCCGGAAGCACCATTGTTGGCTCTGCCAATGCATCTACAGTGCAGTTATCTAATGATAACAAGGCAGGACTATGGCACATGAGACTGGGTCATATGAGCGCACGTGGACTGGAGATGTTGAGCAATCGTAACCTTTTGGAAGGTGAGAAGATCAGCACACTTGACTTCTGTGAGCACTGCGTTCTAGGGAAGCAAAAGAAGGTTAGCTTCAGCACTGGCAAACACAAGACAAGAGGAGTGCTAGACTACATCCATTCAGATTTATGGGGTCCCTCTAAACTTCCATCGAAGGGTGAAAATAGGTATCTTCTCACTTTTATTGATAATTTCTCACGAAAGGTTTGGGTGCATTTTTTGAAGGCAAAAAGTGACGCTTTTGAAGCATTTAAAGAGTGGAAGATTTTGGTTGAAAATCAAATGGAGCGGAAAATCAAGTATCTTCGCACAGACAATGGCTTGGAGTTTTGCAATGAAGAGTTTAACGAATTATGCAAGGTTCATGGGATCTCAAGACATAGGACTGTCATGCATACCCCATAGCAGAATGGAGTTGCTGAGAGAATGAACAGAACTCTTCTTGAAAAGGCCCGTTGTATGCTCATACAAGCCAAAATGTCCAAAGTATTTTGGGCTGAAGCAGTTCACACTGCTGCTCATATTGTCAATCGATCTCCAGCATCGGCAATTGACTTTAAGACTCCGAATGAGTTATGTTCATGTGAACCCTATAACTATTCATACTTACGAGTATTTGGGTGTCCAGCTTATTATCACGTTAATGAAGGAAAGCTTGAACCAAGGGCTAAGAAGGCCATATTCGTAGGGTATGTGGATGGAGTAAAAGGGTACAAACTTTGGTGTTTGTCTTTACTCAAATTTATAGTTAGTAGAGATGTCACCTTCAATGAATCCTCTATACTTGATCCCCGTAAAGTTTCCGTGGAGTTTTCAGGAAACAAGAACAACAAGCAGGTGGAGCTTCCGGTGGAGCTTGCCAAGGAAAAAGATCAAGAGACTCGGGTTAAAGATGAGTCAGAAGATGTAGACCCTGAAGAACTTGCTATCAATGAACCATACAAAATTGCAAGGAGGGGTAGAAGAGGCAGACACGATAACCAGAACGCCTTATAAAACAAGCAAACTTGATTGCATATGCATTCGTAGCTGCACAATAAGAGATTAAAGATCTGGAGACCTCCTCGTATATTGAAGTAACTTCTTGCAAGGATGCTGCACAATGGCGATTAGCCGTGACGGAAGATATGGAGTCTCTTCACAAGAATCAGACATGGGTCTTAGTGAAAAGACAAAAGGGGAAGATGACAGTTGGATGCAAGTGGATCTACAGAAAGAAAGAGGGAATTCCTAAAGTGGAAGATGCTAGGTTTAAGGCGAGATTGGTGGCAAAAGGTTTCAGTCATAAGGAGGGAATTGACTACAATGATATTTTCTCTCCAGACATGAAGCATAGCTCAATTCGCGTGCTACTAGCATTGGTTGCAAAATTTGACTTGGAACTTTAACAGCTTGATGTCAAAACTGCTTTCTTACACGGTGATCTAGAAGAGACAATCTATATGGACCAGCCTGAAGGTTTCCTAGCAGAGGGAAAAGAAGAACACGTATGCCAACTAAAGAAGTCTTTGTATGGTTTGAAGCAATCCCCTAGACAGTTGTACAAGAGGTTTGATGCATTCATGACTACACATGAATTCTCAAGGATTGCATTTGATAGTTGTGTGTATCACAAGAAGATGTCTGGTAACTCAATGGTTTATTTATTGTTGTATGTTGATGATATGCTTATTGCTGCTAACAACATTACAGAGATAAATGCTTTGAAGAAACTGTTGAGTAAGGAATTTGACATGAAGGATTTAGGAGCTGCAAAGAAAATCCTTGGTATGGAGATTTCAAGAGAAGACGGTGTTGTACATCTTTCTCAGAAGAGGTATATTGAAAGGATTCTCGAGAGATTCAATATGCATACGTGCAAGCCTGTAAGTACACTATTAGCTCCTCATTTTAAACTTTCAGAGTTACAAATGCCTCAGTCCGAGGATGAGGTGGAGCATATGTTAAAGATTTCTTATGCCAGTGCAGTTGGTAGCATTATGTATGCTATGGTATGCACACGTCTAGATATTGCTCAATTTGTAAGTGTGGTAAGTAGATACATGTCCAGCTCAGGAAAAGGCATTAGGAAGCTGTCAAGTGGATATTGAGATATCTCAAGGGAACTTCTGGTGTTGGTCTGACTTTTCAAAAAAATGGTAGAGGTATTTCAATTCTCGGTTATGGGGATTCTGACTATGCAGGAGATCTTGACAGAAGAATGTCCACAACTGGATACATCTTTACCCTTGTTGGCAGTGCCGTTAGTTGGAAGTCGACTCTGCAGTCGATTGTCGCTTTGTCTACGACAGAAGCAGAATACATGGCAGCAGCGGAGGCGGTGAAGGAAGCTATCTGGTTGAAAGGTTTAGTAGCGGAATTGAGTTTGGTTCAGCTGGAATCAACTCTTAGATGTGATAGTCAGAGTGCTATTCATCTAATGAAAAATCAAAGATTTCATGAGCGCACTAAACACATTGATGTCAGATTTCATTTCCTTTGAGATGTTGTTAAAGAGGGAACTATCAAGGTCGTGAAGGTTAACACATACGATAATGTTGCAGATATGTTGACCAAGATAGTCCCGCTCGCTAAGTTTGCACACTGCAAAGACTTGGCGGGGGTTTGCATCAACTAATGCTACTCCGAAGAGAACAGTTGTTAGGTGGAGGTGGTATATTCAACCATGGTTTGATTCTTCTTATTTCTTACAACGGGATTGCCCAGTAAGCTTAGAAGTTTTGGCTAGAGTTGTTCACACGCACGCTCGAAATGCAAACCAAGGTGGAGATTTAAAATGTTGGTTTATGTTTTGTCAACAACGGCATGCTGAAAATGTTGGTTTATGTTTAGTCAACAATGACATGCCAATTGGAAGAGTTGGTATGAATGCTAGGAGGAAGCTTCCTCATTTGATGTCACCCATGACATCAAGAGGAAGTAGTTTGATGTCACCAATGACATCAAGAGGAGGTCCTTACCTCTATAAACAGATGCACTCCTTCATTTGTAGAAACCATCCAAAAAACAATACAATACATTGTAGTGAGTAGAGAGTTAAGAGAGAAATTCTCTTAAGTGTAATTGGAAAATCTCCCCTTTCTTTGTAAATAATAGAAAGGCAATTATTCTCTACTGGACGTAGGATTATTTTGATCCGAACCACGTTAAATCTTGTGTTCTTTCTTTTACAGTTACGCTAACACTATGCTTTCAAGTTACATCACAAAAAGAATTAGATATGAAAGTAACTAAATTGTATTTCTATATTATAGGTAATTATTATTTGTGCGATGGAGGATATACGAATGGAAAAAAGGTTTTCTTTCACCTTATCGAGGATATAGATATTGGTTAAAGGATTGGCGAGGTGACAATCCATTGCCTCGATATAAAGAAGAGATTTTCAATATGAGACATGCTAGGGCTCGTAATGTTATTGAAAGGGCATTTGGTCTACTGAAAGGACGTTGGGGAATTCTTAGAAGCTCTTCGTGGTACTCAGTTAAGGTTCATAATAGGATCATTAGTGCTTGTTATTTGATTCACAACTTTATCCGCAGAGAGATGGAAGTGGATCCCTTAGACATCGATATGGAAGAACAAATGGAGTATCAACACGAAAACATTGATGTTGTTGAATCGTCCCAGGAGTGGACCAGTTGGAGGGATGAGTTGGTTCAATTAATGTGGAATGCAAGATCTAACAATTGATCAATTTTCACAAAAAAAAATTATCTATTTCAAATGGAAGTTGAGAGCATTGGTGTCACGACCCATTTTGCCTAAATAGGTCATGATGGCGCCTAACACCATAGTTAGGCCAGCCAAACTGCGAAATTATGATTAAGTCTCTATTTTTAGTTTTACCAAACCAGATATACTAATGTTTTCAAGTAAATGAAGAAAGCTAACAAAAATCATAAAGAGCTGACATAGTGATACAAATCCCAAAAATGAATGTTTACTAGCTTTCTTCATTTACTTGAAAACATTAGTATATCTAGTTTGGTAAAACTAAAAATAGAGACTTAATCATAATTCCGCAGTTTGGCTGGCCTAACTATGGTGTTAGGCGCCATCACGACCTATTTAGGCAAAATGGGTCGTGAGAACATGGTATCAGAGCACTAGGTTCACGTAGGTCTCACAAGTTACGGGCAAACCTAATAGAGTCTTGTAGATCGGTACGGAGACATCTGTATTTATCTTCGAGGGGCTATAGGGTGTTAGGAAAGACTACTCTTTGTTCATTTTTCATCGTGCAAGGGTCAGTGTACTAATCTTCCTCTTTTATTCTCTCACAGATGGTGAGGACTCATACCGCCGACGTTCCAGACCCGAGAGGAGCTGCTCCCCCCATTGCCATAGGTCGAGGTAGAGGCCGGGGGAGGGCACCGGCCCGTGGTAGGGGATGAGGGTGTCCCAGAGCTATTCCAGTTGCACCACCAGCAGACCCTGTTGGGGATCCCACTACTGAGGAGCAGGGCGAAGCGCCCGCAGCTGTGCCTACTCCGGCGGATTTCATGACTGCGCCGGTATTTCAGGAGGTCATGGGCTGTATACTTCGGTTCATGGACACCATGACTCAGGCTGGTTTATTTCCAGCAGACCCAACAGCTTCACAGGCAGGAGGGGGAGCACAGACCCCTACTGCTCAGGCTCCAGTTCATGCAGCAGCAGTATATCAGACTCCGAGTGCCCAACCCGCAGAGGGGGTTCAGCCGGTTGCTGCAGCTGTACCCCAGCCCAGGCCAGCTGTAGAGTACAATCCGTAAAAGTTACTAGGCAGATGGACCAGACTTCACCCCCCAGTCTTCGGAGGCGAGCATCATGAGGACGTTCAGGACTTCATCGACAGGTGTAGGGACAGACTTCACGCTATGAGGATATTGGAGTCACATGGAGTTGACTTCACTACTTTTTAGCTTGAGGGCAGGGCCCGCAGATGGTGGCAGTCCTATATTCTTGGCAGGCCCACCGGTTCTCCCCCCATCACCTGGGGTCAGTTTGTGCAGTTATTTCTGGACAGGTATATTCCGCCCTCTAAGAGGGAAGAGCTGCGGTATCAGTTTGAGCATCTTGAGCAGGGTCAGATGTCTGTGACCGACTACGAGGCAAGGTTTTCTGAGCTATCTCGCCATGCACTCATGATACTTCCGACAGATGCAGAGAGAGTGCGGAGGTTTGTCGCCGGATTGTAGCCCGATATTCGATCGGGCATGGCCCGAGAGGTAGAGATGGTACAGAGTATCAGCTTGTGGTCGAGATTGCTCGCCGTATTGAGGGTTATCGTCAGAGGGGTAGTGAGCAGATACAGTAGGACAAGAGAGCCAAATTCTTTGGAGAGTTCAAAGGTGCCCTAGCTAGGGGCAGAGGTCCGTATGGGAGGGGTCAGCCCAGTAGGCCCCCATCGTCAGCACCACCACCTCCCACTTGGGGTGCTCCAGCACGCCCCTATTTCAGTGCCACGCCAGAGATTTCCTACCACTCGCCAGCTATTTAGGGTTCTACCAGTGGGTATTCAGGTCCTCAGGGTTCTTCTAGCCCCTACTTCAGTGCTATGCCGGAGACTCCATATCGTCCACCAGCTATCCAGGCTCCTCCCACGGGATCTACGAGCCATCGGGGACAGTCATCAGGACAGCAGGCCATCGTACCACGTTGTTTTGAGCATGGCGATCCAGGCCACATGAGGAGATATTGCCCCAGGCTTAGGGGCTAGGCAGTACAGCAGGGACAGCAGCCCACGACTCCAGCACCAGCGGCCCAGTCATCTAGAGATGGAGGGCAGAGTGGTAGAGGCCGATCCAGAGGTGGATGCCAGATAGGGAGAGGTCAGCCAGCTACTCCTCAGTCAGGAGGAGGCCAGACAGCCGGTGCTCCAGCTAGATTCTACGCTCTCCCGACTAGTCCGGATACATTGGCCTCAGATGCCGTCATCACAGGTATTATTCCCGTCAGTGGTAGAGATGCATCGGTATTATTTGATCCAGGGTCCACTTATTCATATGTATCATCTCTGTTTGCTCATTTCCTGGCCATTTCTCCTGAGCCCTTGGGTGTTTCTGTTCAAGTGTCCACTCCTATGGGCGATTCTGTGGTTGTGAGCGGGGTCTACCAGTCTTGTGTGGTTACTTTCTATGATTTTGAGACTAGAGCAGATCTCCTATTGCTCGATATGATCGACTTTGAGGTTATCCTAGGCATGGATTGGTTATCTCCATATCACGCCGTTCTAGATTGCCATGCCAAGACTGTTTCTCTAGCGATGCCAGGGTTGCCGAGACTGGAGTTGAGGGGCTCCACTGTAGATACACCTAGCAGGGTCATTTCCTTCCTGAAGGCTCAACGTATGGTTGAGAAGGGGAGTTTGGCCTACTTAGCTTATGTTCGAGACACCACTGCAAAGTCTCCGACGATTGATTCAGTGCCAGTGGTCCGGGAGTTTGCCGATGTTTTTCCTTCTGATCTTCCTGGTATGCCTCCGGATCGTGATATTGATTTCTGTATCGACTTGGCCCCAGGCACTTAGCCTATATCTATTTCACCATACCTGTATGGCTCCTAAGGAGCTAAATGAGCAGTTAGATGAGTTGTTAGCAAAGGGGTTTGTCAGGCCCAGTGTATCGTCGTGGGGTGCACCAGTGCTGTTCGTGAAGAAGAAGGATGGGATTATGCAGATGTGCATTGATTACAGCCAATTGAACAAGGTCACCATCAAGAACAAGTATCCATTGCCCCGTATTGATGATTTGTTCGATCAGTTGCAGGGTGCTAGGGTGTTCTCTAAGATTGACCTGAGGTCGGGTTATCATCAGCTGAAGATTCGGGATTCAGATGTTCCGAAGACTGCATTCAGGACGAGATATGGCCACTATGAGTTCCTGGTGATGTCATTTGGCTTGACTAATGCTCCAGCGA
>MU763747.1:21236-52255 GCA_026770625.1 Nicotiana glauca | reverse complement strand
TTCTCATCCATTGCATCACCTCTGACCAGATTGACCCAAAAGGGGGCCCCATTCTGTTGGTCCGATGATTGTGAGGAGAGCTTCCAGAAGCTCAAGACGGTTTTGACCATGGCACCAGTTCTTGCATTGCCTTCCTGTTCAGGGATGTATACGGTGTATTGCAACGCTTCTCGCGTGGTCTTGGGATGTGTATTGATGCAGGAGGGGCGAGTTATTGTATATGCCTCTCGTCAGCTGAAGGTTCATGAGAAAAATTAACCGGTGCACGATCTAGAATTGGCAGCGATTGTTCATGCTCTTAAGATATGGAGGCATTATTTATATGGGGTGTCATGTGAGGTTTATACAGATCATCGCAGCCTGCAGCATTTGTTCAAGCAGAGGGATCTTAATTTGAGGCAGCGCAGGTGGCTTGAGTTGCTGAAGGATTTTGACATTACCATTCTTTATCACCCAGGCAAGGCAAATGTGGTTGCGGATGCCTTGAGCAGGAATGCGGAGAGCATGGGTAGTTTAGCATTCATTTGCGGAGAGCATGGGTAGTTTAGCATTCATTCCTGCAGAGATGAGACCATTAGCTTTGGACATTCAGTCCTTGGCTAACAGACTTGTGAGATTGGATATTTCAGAGCCCAGCCGGGTCCTAGCATGTGTGGTCGCTCAGTCTTTATTGTTGGGGGAGATTAAGCCTCGCCAGCTCGATGATCCATATTTGGCAGATCTCAAGGAGACGGTACTTCAGGGAGGGGCCAAGGAGGTTTCTATTGGCGAGGATGGTGTGTTACGGCTTCAAGGTCGAGTATGCGTTCCTAATGTTGATGGCTTGAGGGAGAGGATTCTAGAGGAGGCCCACAGTTCGAGGTACTCCGTTCATCCAGGTGCTACAAAGATATACCGTGACTTGAGGCATCATTACTGGTGGCAGAGGATGAAGAAGGACATTGCGGAGTATGCAGCTAGATATTTGAATTGCCAGCAGGTCAAGCATGAGCACCAGAGGCCAGGTGGCCTACTTCAGCAGATGCCCATTCCGGAATGGAAGTGGGAGCGCATCACTATGGATTTCGTGGTTGGGTTGCCGCGGACTCAGCGGAAGGTTGATTCAGTGTGGGTTATTGTGGATAGATTGACCAAGTCTGCCCATTTCATTCTAGTGGCAACTACCTACACGGCAGAGAGTTATGCTCAGATTTACATTCGGGAGATAGTGAGATTGCACGGTGTGCCGATCTCCATCATATCAGACAGAGGCCCTCAGTTCACTTCCCATTTTTGGAGAGCTGTTTAGAGTGAGTTGGGGACCCACGTGGAGCTTAGCACGGCATTTCATCCTCAGACCGACGGGTTGTCGGAGAGGACAGTTCAGATTTTAGAGGATATGCTTAGAGCATGCGTGATCGACTTTGAAGGGCAGTGGGATCAGTTCTTACCTTGGCGGAGTTTGCATATAATAACAGTTATCAGTCCAGCATAGAGATGGCCCCGTATGAGGCATTGTATGGTCTGCATTGTCGTTCTCATATCGGATGGTTCGATCCTGGTAAGGCTAGGTTTCTTGGTACAAATTTGGTTCAGGATGCCTTGGATAAGGTAAAGTTGATTCAGGAGAGGCTCTGCATAGCTCAGTCCAGGCAGAAGAGCTACGCGGATCAGAAGGCGCGTGATGTATCATTTGCGGTTGGTGAGAAGGTTCTCCTGAAGGTTTCGCCCATGAAGGGCATTATGAGATTCGGGAAGAAGGGCAAGTTAAGCCCAAGGTTTATTGGCCCCTTGAGGTGTTGAGGTGAGTTGGAGAGGTTTCCTATGAGCTTGCCTTACCTCCCAGTTTATCAGGAGTTCATTCGGTCTTCCATGTATCGATGCTCCGGAAATATCATGCCGACTATTCACATGTGTTGGATTTCAGTACCATTCGGTTAGATGAGAGTTTGGGCTACGAGGAGGAGCCAGTTGCCATTGTTGATAGGCAGGACTGCCAGCTGAGATCCAAAGGGTTTCTGCAGTGAGAGTCCAGTGGAGGGGCCAACCGGTCGAGGAGGCGACCTGGGAGTCCGAGGAGGACATGCGGAGCCGATATCCCCACTTATTCAGCAGTCCAGGTACTTTTCTATATCCGTTCGCGGACGAACGTTTGTTTAATAGGTGGAGAATGTAACGACCCGACTGGTCGTTTTTGTATTTTCGAACCCCGTTCCCTCAAATAATACTTTCTGCATTTGCTTTAGCTAATTTATGACGTGCGGGGGCGGGTGGTTCGGAAGTTAGAAGAATTTCGGGCAAGAATAAGCCTAGTTGCTTCTTTAAGTTTCTTTAAAATGGTCAAGTTTGACTTCGGTCAATATTTTGGGAAAACGGACCCGAAATCGCGATCCGGCAATTTTTGAGGGTCCGTGGGAAAATATGGGACCTGGGCGTATGCCCGGAATCGAATTCCGAGGTCCCTAGCCCGAGTAATGGATTTTTATGTAAAAATTGTTAAGTTTAAGTTTCAAATATTTAAATAAACTAAGAAATTATTGTTTTCATAGGTATCGGCTTCGGATCTCGATTCCGAAACTTGGTACAAGTCCAAAATATTAGTTAAGACCTCCCCGCAAAATTTGGTGTCAATCCGAGTAGTTTAAGGGCATTTTGACCCGTTGATAGGAAATTTAGAACTTGAAGTTCATTAAGTTGGATCAATTGGTTTTGGGGTTCGATTCCTTGATTTAGTGTTGTTTTGGGTGTTTCGAGCGTTCGACTAGGTCCGCCTCGTGATTTCAGACTTGTCGGTATGTTCGGGCGGGGCTCGAGAAGCCTGAGCGTCAAATGGTCGAGGTTCGAGCGAAATCGGAATTTGAAGAGAAACAACATCTGCTGCTTCTGTCAAAACCGCTTCTGCGGCTCCTTGACCGCAGAAGCGGCCACTCGACCGCAGAAGCGGAAAGGGGGAAATTGAGAGGAATCGCACATGCGGCCTTGGGACCGCATAAGCTGTCCCGCCTATGCGGATAGACGACCGCAGAAGCGGTCGGGTCAACCCCCCCTGAACCGTAAAAGCGGCTAAATGACCGCATAAGCGGACGTCGCGGGTGCGGAAATATGGCCGCAGAAGCGAAAATCGCCGGGCCAGTGAGTTCATTAAATACGAATTCCAACCCTTCTCTCTCATTTCTTATCCGATTTTGGGGCGATTTTGGAGCTTTCAAAGAGAGGGTTTCAACATAACATCACAAGGTAAGTAATCCCCACTCACTCTTAGCTTAAATACATGATCATTAGGTAGATTTAACACACAAAAAAATATCAAATAAAATTAAGGGTTAGAGCTAGACCTAGGGTTTTGGTAAAATTATGATTTAACCACCTAATTAGTTATGTAATGAACGAAAATTCATATAATAGTAATCCTTAGGTTATGGAGAATAATTTCTTCGAAAAATCTCGGAATTTGGGCATGTGGGCTCGGGGTCGGAATTTAGGAAACTTGCGGGATCGGTTGGAAAATCACTTAATTAGTTAGAATTCAACCTTGTGAGTATTTATTGATTAGTTCTTACCTTATTTAAACTAGTTGGTGCTTGTTCGGCTTCGAATTGATCTTGGAGCCTAGTCTTTTGATTGAAAGGGTGCTTCGGAGCGAGGTGAGTCTCCTTTCTAACCTTGTAAGAGGGAATTGTCCCCTTAGGTTTTATGTTGAGTACTTGTTGCTAAATGCGGGGACTACGCACGCGTTAGGTGATGAGAGCCCGTGCGTATCTACTACTATGTTAAATGTCCAGGTAGCTTAGGACCTACAACGTGCCTATTAAATATATCCCTTATGTTAAATTGTTGCCATGAACACCTAGTATGCACTAGAGACTTAAAGAGGAGGATATGAGCATATTTCTATAGTTAATTATGTTTGATTAGGTATTTTGACCATTTATGTGTCATGTACGTGACCTTGATATTTCATTCTTATTTGTGGATCGGGCTGATCGCCTCGGTATGAATAGATGCATCTATAGGCGCGTCGTCGACCCTCGGCAAGTGCACATTTATTTCTGTTGGTTCGGGTCGTCGCCTCGGTATTTTGTGCGCATGTTAATTGTGGAAAAGCTTATATATGCTTTGCTTTGCCATCATCTCACTTGATAGATTATAAACTTGATGTTGTAAAATTCTGGACTTATACTACATGCTATACCCTGCTGTTACTTGCAAATTCCATGTTTGATCATGCCATATTCACATACATGTATATATATTAATTGACCTTAGTAAGTATCGAGTCGACCTCTCGTCTCTACTTCTTCGAGATTAGACGAGATATTTACTAAGTACACGTTGTTTATGTACTCATGCTACACTTCTGTACTTAAATGTACAGGGTTTGAGGCAGGTGGATCCGGACATCACTCTGATGCATATCAGTGAGCGCTTCTGGGACTTCTACGGTGAGTTGCCTTCTTTCTCATGCCGATCCGCAGCCGAAGGAGTCCTTTCCTGTATTTATGGTTTTCTGTCTATTCTGATTCAGACAGTAGGACAGTGTTTTGTATATTTTTGTGTATACTCTACTGGTCGCCCGTAGCTAGTGACACAGGGTTCTGGCACACACTGCAGTAAACATTCATTTTTGGGATCTGTATCACTATGTCAGCTCTTTATGATTTTTGCTAGCTTTCTTCATTTACTTGAAAACATTAGTATATCTGGTTTGGTAAAACTAAAAATAGAGATTAATCGTAATTCCGCAGTTTGGCTGGCCTAACTATGGTGTTAGACGCCATCATGACCTATTTAGGCAAAATGGGTCGTGACAATTGGCAATGTGCTACTTCACTGTATAGTGCTTACTGGTCTAAAATACAACCTGTTAGCTATATAAAACTTTTTTGACTTCATTAGCTCTTTTGAATTAGCCTAGTATAAATTGTATAGTTGCTAGACACTTCTAATTTTTTTTGTGAGCTTTACTGCACATCCTTATGTATTTTCTACATCTCTTGATGTTGTATGTTTTAATCTATAATGAAGACTAGTTGAATCAGTTGACGTTTGTGAGCTTAACTGCTCATTCTTCTATCATTGTAAAGTGTATTAGTATAGAAATGCATCTGATATATTGAAATCTTTCTGAAGCTATTATAATGTTTTGTTCTTCTTCCTGATTTTCTTGTTAATGTATTTCACAAGATTTTACAGGCAAAATGAATAGTCAAACATCTTCAAACAAGGTATCAAAAAAATAAGCAACTCAACACCTTTAACACGAAGGATGTGGAATCCAGAAGAAGAACACACTCTTTTAGATGGATTGAAAGAGTTGTGTGTTAAGGGTTGGAGAGCTGATAATGGAACCTTTAGGCCGGGGCACTTGATGGAGTTAGAGCACTACATACGCAAACAACATCCTAAAAGCGGATTGAAAGGTGATCCACATATCAAAAATAAAATAAGATATTGATAGCTTGGCTAAAAAATCGAAGTGGTTTGGGATTTCAATATAGTGATGGAGCTATAATAGTAGACGATCCACAATTTTGGGATGACTTTATAAAGGTAACTAATACTTTGCTTTAAGTTATTACAATTTTGTTACGTTATATATGTATTTTTCTAATATGACATTGCTGTATGTTTTAATTATTTTCTAGATTGATCCACTAGCCAAAAATATGAATACTAAGAAATGGCCGATGTTTGAGGATTGGGAGGAAATTTTTGGCAAGGATAGAGCAACCAGAGAGTTCGCAGAAGGGCCTCGGAGGAAATTCAAAAGAGTGAAGCTCCAAAAGTTTGTAATGATATGAGTTTGGAATTTCCTATCGATATTGATGAAGTCGAAGAAGTTGACGCTTATCATAGCCCTAAAGTATTTACCGGAGAAGCTGGAAATGCCACTGGATATGGTGCATTTACTGAAACTGAAAATGCCACTGAACCTAGTTCATTTTCTGGAGCTGAAAATGTCACTGGACCTAGCGCATTTACTGGAGCTGAAAATGCAACTGGACCTAATATCGGAGCATCTAAAAATGAATATCCTGGATCCCAACAAACTCATAAACAAGGTGCGTATGATAAAAGATCCTCTTCTAATGTAAATGAAAAAGAGAAAAGCAAGAAAAGAAAAAAAATAGTAGAGGATGATAATGAGACATTTCTCAAAGGTATGATGGAAATTATGAAAAACTTTACTGAAAGTCAAGACAAAAGAATGGGTGCCTTGATTGAAAATATTGGGGATCGTGACCGATCCAATATTCGTGGCCAGATATATTTTATCCTTGAATCTCCCGTATTTGAGTTGTACACCATAGAGCAACGTATCAAAGCTTCAATAATTCTCTGTGATGATGACAAAAAGATGGAATTATTTTTACGTATGGGTGAATTTGAGCGTCATACAATGATGTCGATGCTCGTCAATGATAAACTTTAAAAGTATGGTAAACTTGTGGATATAAGTGGTGGCACTAGTTTGATAGTTTTTTTCTTGGCTAACAACTTTGAAGTTTGACGATAGTGCCATTTTTTTTTATACCTCTGGTTATTGGTATGGGCAGGAGGATGCTAGATTTTTTTTGTGACTAATGTTTATTAAATAGCTCAACTCCAGTGTAAATGTTAAATGCATATGTAATTATATAGCTGCTATGGTAGTTCTTCAAACTCTTTGTAGTCGTTTAACTTTTGAAATTCTATGATGTAATTATGTAAAGCTGTTATGACAGTAAACTTGTTATGTGAATTTTTGGAAGGAAGGGTGTTGCTATTAACTTTGTCACAAAGGATGACGAAGGATGTTCAGAAGTTTTACAATGTTGTAATTGAGGAATTGCCAGACAATGTGACCGATCTCCTTTGAGGTTGTTTTGGTTATTTGATATGAATTCTTCCTTACATAAAGTAATTTAATATCTTAATCTTAGATTAGTTAGAATGCTACCATGCTTGGAATTGGGAAATGCAGGTGCCATGATTCACCATGGAACCTGTAAATCTTTAATTTTGGTTGGACTATCGACTATCAATTTTATCAGTTTGCCTTTTGTAAAAAAAATAAAGTAAACTTGTTATAGCTTGATTATTTGATATTACTAATTTATTTATTTTTGCATTATTATTTTGGTACTGATCCTTATACATTAATGGATCACTTAAAAGAGCCTCAACCTTTCTTTGTTCTGTTATCTATAAAGTTATTTTTTATAGCTAAAGTAAAAAATTATGGAGGGTACTTTTGTAAACACCCAATTTTTAAAAAATTATGCTATATTTTAATACACCAAACCAAATAGCGGATAAAAAATAATTTCAGCATAACTAATGCTTGCATAACTAATGTCAGCATTACTAATACCAGCATTACTAATACACTCAACTCAGCACTATTCTTATACCTCCTGCCAAACGACCCCTAAGAGTGGAAAAATTATGTCTAGGAGTGAAGAAATTTCAGGGGAGAACGTTTTCCTTGAACGAATCCCATGCCCTATGCCATATGCCCCATGTATATACGAATATAAATTAATCGATGAATAAGTTTCGAATACCTGATGATTATATGAAAGAAGGATTTTTTCAGTTGAAATTTCATAAATCAAATCTATAATAACAACAAAATCCAATATATTCTCACAGGTGAGATTTGGAAGGGTAGTGTGTATACAGACCTTATCCCTAGTAAAGATGGTCTGATTGGTCTGTTTTCAGCTCAGAAAGAGTGAGAAAAAGAAGGGGGAGAATAAGTAGTACTAAATACAGTGGCGTACGCAGAATTTTATGTAAGCAGTATCATAATTAATCAATAGACGGTGACTCATAGAAGTTAGGGGAATGACAGGAGAGATGAAAAGCCAAGTAGAGTAGCAGTAAGAAACACGTTCAAAAAAGCAAATCGTAAAATTCTTAAATAAATAATTCTTACTAGTAGTGAAACATCCATTGTGTCTGGCCAACTGGAAGCATCGCTTTTTTAACTGGTAGAAATGGTAAGTGGTGGCAAGTAAAAAAACGATGCCCGAACCATCTCAGTCTCGACTCTCGCATCTTGTCCTTCATAGAGGTCACTCCCGCTTTATCCCGAATAGTTTTACTCCTAATGTTATCTCTCCTAGAATAATCACTCATCCATCTCAACATCCTTATTTTTACTATTTTGCACGTGTGAGTTCTTGATTGGCCAACACTTCGCCCGATATAACATAGTTGGTCAGACCACTACTTTGTAAAATTTACCTTTAAGTTTCGGCGACATATTCCTATCACATAAAATACCAAATGCAAGACTCCATTTCATCCATCTCACTCCAATACGATGTGCGACATCCTCTCAACTTCCATGTTACCTCGGATAATAGACCCGAGATACTTGAAACTACCTTTTCTGGGGTAACTTGAGTATCAAGCTCCACAGCCACGTGTGTTTCATGAGCCTCGTCACTGAATTTGCACTCTAAGTATTTTATTTTAGTCCTACTCAACCTGAAACCTTTAGACTCTAAGATTGCATCTCGTCGATCAATACTATATCATCGGCAAATAGAATGCACCATGCACTTCCCCTTGTATGTGTCATGTCAACACATTCATCGTCAAGGCAAATAAAAACGGGCTAAGAGCCGATCCTTAGTGCAACCCCATCACAATTGGAAAGTTCTCCGAGTCCCCTCTAACAATCCTCACCCGCGTCTTAGCATCATCTTACATATCCTTAATCACCCTAATGTACACTACCGGAACACCGCTAACCTCCAAATACCTCCACAAAACTTCCCTCGACACTTTATCTTATACTTTTTAAGGTCGACAAACACTATATACAAGTCCTTTTTTCTTTCTCTATACTACTCCACTAATCTCCTCTCTAGATGAATAGCTTCCGTAGTTGAGTTTCCTAACATGAATTCGAACTGGTTCTCAAAAATAGACACATTCCTCCTCATCTTAACTTCCACAACCCTTTGCCAGATCTTCATAGTGTGGCTCAACAGTTTTATAACTCTATAATTATTGCAAATTTGGATATCGCCCGTGTTCTTATACAGAATCATCATATCCACCTCTATTCTTTGGGCATCTTTTTCGTCTTAAAAATGACATCAAACAATCCAGTGAGGTACTCCAAGCCTTCTCGACCCGCGTTCTTTCAAAATTCCACTAGGATTTCGTCTGCTCCCGTCGCTCTACCCCTGCTCATCTTGCATATAGCCCCTTCCACCTCCACCACCTTAATATGCCTACATTACCCAAAATTCCACTGACTCTCGAAGTGCTCCAACTCACCCAACACAATACTTTTGTCCCCCTCATCGTTCAACAGTCTATGGAAATACGTCTGCCATCTGCGTCTAATATGTGCCTCGTCCATCAATGCTTTGCCGTCCTTGCCTTTGACGCACTTCACCTGGTCCGAGTCATAGGCCTTCCTCTCCCTCACCTTGGCCAATCGATACAACTTCTTGTCTTCGCTTTGCCCCCGAGTTCCTCGTATAGACGCCCGAAAACCGTAATCTTAGCTGTCGTAACCGCTGATTTAGCCTCTTACCTTGCCTTCTTATAACACCTCCGAATTTGAAATTAACCGTACAAGACCCAATGATTAGGAAGTTGATATAAAATGTTAGCCTTTTATTAGCAAGTTAAAATAACACAGAATAATAATACTTTATGTTGTACAGTATATTTAAATAGCACATTAAATGAGAGGCGTTAGAAACTATGTGCATCCTGAAAAAATACTGCACCCTTTCGCTCCCATAAGTAGATTCAAAACCTTTGAGAAATATGAAATTGGATCACTTCAAAAATTTAAACTAGAACTTTATATTTTTAGAAGCTATACGAAATTGTTCTCTTGTAATATTAAGGTGGGTTAAATACTACGAGGGTGTTTGGCTAAGCTTATAAGCTGGTCAAATTGGCTTATGAGTACTTTTTGACTTATCTACGCGTTTGGTAAAATTAAAAGTGCTTATAAGTTAAGTGCTTATAAGTCAAAAATAAGTCAAAAACCATAAGTTGGTCTCCCCCAACTTATCAAATTTCAGTTTATAAGCACTTTAAGTTTGACCAAAATATTTACTATTCTATCCCAAAAATACTTTTTTTTAAAATAAAACTCTTTGGATACTCAAATTTTTAGCTACTTATTATTAATTTCAGCACTTTTATCCAAACACGTAACTGCTTGTTTTTTAAATCAGCTTCAGCACCTAAAAGTGATTTTCCGCACATATACTTATCAGGTATTCTAAATCAACTAAGCCAAACGGGCTCTTAATACAGTAAAAATACTAACAAATGAAAGAACTAGAAAAGGAAAATGAAGTAAATAGAAAAGAAAAAGGAAAAGCAAAATAACATTTATTCCAAAAGCAAAAAAATGGTAGAATAGAAGAAAAAGAAGAAACAGCAAAAGCTTGGGAAAGTACATAAACAATCAGTTTTAGGGCTGCTATTTAGGAATTAACGAGTATTTATTTTGTCCTGAAAATTTAAATTCAAGACACTTTAGTTAATTCCTAAATAACAGTCTTTTAGAATGGCCACCAGTATCATTATAATGATATTGATAGCCCGATACGCTAAGCTCCCACTATGCGCGGTCCGCGGGGCGGACCGAACATTTCTATCTAAAGTTTTCATTGCTTCTCTAGCTTCCTTTAAAAGCATCCTTGTAAAAGTTTCAAATAGAAATAGCAAATGAAGTACCAAAAGAGGACATGTTATACACAACTTGCTGATTTTAGAAGCTGTTATTGGTCCCAACAAGGCAACAAAGTGCCCCACTACACATGACTATAATTATTATTATAGTTGTTCACTTGATCTGGAACTAAGAAATGCGACAAAGTATTGTAATATTGTAAAAGAAAAAATAAAGAAGAAGAAGAATACTCTATAAACAGATTCGTGATTGAACCAAGAAAATGGCCATCAACCAAATTAACCAGCAGATTCGTGATCAAAAGTGTGTTACACAGTGAAATCCATATCATAGCTAGAGCCTAGAGGGTAAGTAACGCAGTAAATTTTAAGTTTTCGACTTTGATTATTGGTTGAAGCACTGGAATATAATCAGATTAGACTAATCTCATAGTGGCCGCAATACAGGGAGGAAAGTATATACAGTAATTCGCAACAACTTTTTAGCAGCAACCATAATATTGTTGGCTAATCTCAATAATTAGCAACAACTTGATTTAGTTGTTGTCATATAATAAAACTTTCAACCATGTTTTTTTCTTGTTGCCAAACATTTTAACCTTGTTGCCATATATTTTTCTGAATGAAATATTGAATTCAAGATACAATTTATTTGCAACAATATCTTTCTATTGTTGCCAAAATTAATTTAGTTCATTTTGGGTTAGTTAAGTCACAAATAGAGTAGCAAATGAGGATCGATACAACTGGTTAAATTCCATTGGTAGTTAAAACAAATTATACTATCTATTAGTAACATATATAAAAATTAAATCCTTATCAAGATACGCATGCATGATATTAAATAAATTCACCTTTGCATCTTCTATATTCCGAAGCACAAAAGTGATTTGTTGTGGTTCAGTTGTAATTACATATTGTCGATAGCAAATGTGATGAAAATGCAACATGAAGCACACTACATACTGCATATAGTTCAATGCTTCAAAAAGTCTCCTATTGTCACCCCCAAAATAAATATTTTATTGGATCATTTAGAACTTTTACCAAAATTAGCTAGATGAACATTGATAGTACGTACTGAAGTTTATCAACTACAACAATAAAATTAAAAAATGACTTCTTACCATAGTAATATAGTTTATTTATGTTCTACCGTATGGTATCCATCTTAGGAGTTAGGACAAGTGCTTAATATTGCTTGAGTTGGATGTTGATACTCATGATTTTCAATCTTTTTATGGGATCATTATACAAATAGTCAGCCGAATTCATTATTTACCGATATACATAAATTATACACTGATATATACATTTATATATAGATTGTATAATATCTTATACATATATTATACTGG
Organism: Nicotiana glauca; assembly: GCA_026770625.1. Taxonomy (NCBI): domain Eukaryota; kingdom Viridiplantae; phylum Streptophyta; class Magnoliopsida; order Solanales; family Solanaceae; genus Nicotiana; species Nicotiana glauca. The sequence goes on along the minus strand of MU763747.1, from coordinate 40,256 downwards.
CAATTGTTAGTTTAAGCGGTTGGGTTGCTTGGCTATTTAACTTAATTATTCTCTTTTTATTTCCCATTTCATTACACATTTTTTTTTGTCGTCTAAGCTCTCCTCCTTTCTTTATGAAAGAAAGGTAACCAAATTTTGTCTTTGCCAATTACATATCTCCATCTGAGTCATTGTAAATCATTAGATGCATTTGGAATTCAAATTTTACGTATGAAGTAGAACGACCAGTCAAGTCTTAGCCAAAGTCAATCGTTGTGCATAGTTCCTAACTGTATGAGATCTTGTTGGATTTGCCAACATTCAAAAGGAACTCGTACTAGGGGAAAATCTCACTTTACACCCATTAAATTCAAAGTATTTATCCCTTAATACTCAAGCTCAAAGGATTTACTTTTCCTACCTATACGGTCTAAACTAGTTACCCTCCTATCCAATCCCTTTTTCCTTTTCAGTTTCTCTAAACAAGAAGAGTCTCACACCCCAAACATTCCTTTACCCTTTCAAAAAAACAAACATAGCTTAGTCTTTTTAGTAGATGATGAAAATTCAGTACAAACCCATGCATTTACCCATTACTTTTAGAATTTTCTATATAAATTTTTATATTATTGTACATGAGTTTCACTCCAAAATTCTCTTTCTATATTAGTATATTCTTTTTGGTGTATATATTTGTATTTCTGATCATGTGTTGTTGTGGTTATATATTAAGGTTTCCAGATCTGATTTTGTGTGTGTATGAAGACCCACCATTGTTGAGCTTGAAGTGTTACGACCCAAAATTTACTAGTCGTGATGACACCTAACCCAACCCGCTAGGTAAGCCAATTTCTAACAATTCAATTTCAATAATATTAATTAAACAATTAATAAAGAAATTTTCTGAATTTTCTACATTTTTCCAAGGACTGGTAGTACAAATCATGAGCTTCTAAGAATAGTGTTTACAAAGCTGATATAAAGAAAATACATCTTCTGTTTGAAAATTACATAAACAGAGTTTATAGATCTAAGGTTACCGCGAACAAGAGGCAGATACAACAGGAACGCAAGTACGCCTTCATATCCAGCAACCATCGATCGCAGCAACATCAACATTCGGGATCTGCACCCAATGTGCAGGAAGTGAAGTATGAGTACAACTGACCCTATATACTCAAAAAGTAACAAGCCTAAACCTAGGTTGAAAGCAGAGATTAGCTGGAACATACGTCGGATCCAACACCAATAACCAATAGCAATTTAAAGCAAGTACATAAAGAAGTAGCTCTGAGATAGAATGCTCAGCCTTTTCATATTTTTTCGAAAATAGTTCCGCCTTTCAAGAATATCAGTGAAAAACCCAAATACTTTACCGAAAACGTCATGAAATATGAGATAGTTTGTAAACTGTATTTCTTTTTCACAAAGTCCTTTTTCACAATAAATGAGATGTTCTATTTTTCTTTCCAGATAGCGGTGTGAGATACCTCTCTATGACCACATATCAATGTGTGTACAAATATCATGAATGATGTGACATTGTACTGCATGAGGAAAATGCGTCTCTATGCATGTATTCTATATAGGCATGCCAATGCCATATATCTCAGAGATGAATTATGTACTCACACTCTCAGAGTACTCAACCTCACGGCATCCCACTCAACCACTCGATACTGTATATTATGCATACGGCCCAGAAAAATCCATCCTGGAACATATATATAACACTGACTATAAGTCGGCCAGTACCGAGGATAAAGGGTAATCCAACCCTCTAGAGAAATCCATTTCTAGGTATCAAGTACTTCAGACAAATCCATGCCCAGGGAAATCCATCCCTCAATAATATATAAATGCTCAACCACCCGGTACCGTATATGGCCCAGGGAAATCCATCCTGGAACATACTCAACATTGACTATACGTCACTCGGTACTGAGTAAAAAGGGAAATCTATCCCTATGGGGAAATCCATCTCCATATATAAATACTTCGAAAAAATCCATGTCCAGGAAAATCTATCCCTCAATAATATCATCCGCGCTTACTGAGGGTGTGTTACAAACTCCGGATGGGCTCACCCAAGCGCTATCATAATCATCAATATAACTGCTGCAGCGTGCAGCCCGATCCCATAACTGTCACTCATAATCAGGCCCTCGGCCTCACTCAGTCATCACTCTCCAGTCTCACCCACGGGCTCACAATGTCATAAAAACTGACCTGGAACAATGATATGATGTATGAATAAGTAACAAATGAGACTGAGATATGATATGAATGCATGATTGCGATTGAGTACGAAATATCAATGAAATCAATGAGATGACAGCAAGAAACGACCATTATAGGTCCCAACAATATCAGCATAAATCCTAAACATGATATCTAACATGATGTACAACTCATTTACTTTATCACATGGTGAAAACACAGATATCAACAAAAATAGGGACACTATTCAGTGCCCTGAAAACTACAGAGTCACAATTCACCGGGTGCACGCCCACATGCCTGTCACCTAGCGTGTGTGTCACCTCAACACCAATCACATAGCACATAATTCGGGGTTTTATACCCTCAGCACTAAGTTTAAAAGAGTTACTTATCTTAAACAAGCCAAGCGGTGCTCCGAGAATGCCATCACGTGTGTACCGACCTTCGAACAGCTCATCACTAGCCAAAAGCAACTCAAATACATCAGATAAGGAAGCAATTACAAATGATACAGATCGAATCCTATGTCGAATCCCAAATCCGGCCAAAAATCACACCCGAGCCCATGCCTCAAAACTCGACAAAACTCACAAAATCCGACAACCCATTCAATTACGAGTCCAACCATACTAGTTTCACTCAAATCCGACTCCAGATCCGTGTTCAAAACTCAAAAATTTACATTAAGAAACTTTAGGCCAAAACCTCCAATTTCCTCTTTAAATTCATTATCTAATTGCCAAAAATGAAGATAGATTCATGAAATATAATCAAAACTGACTGTAGAACACTTACCCCAATTCATATGGTGAGAATTGCTCCAAAAATTGCCTCAATCCGAGCTTGGAAATGTTAAAATGAAGCCAAAATTGCGAACCCTTGTATTTATCATTCTGCCTGTCACGATCCAAAATACCATGTCGTGATGGTGCCTATCGTGGTACTAGGACACCGAATCTTTAACAAAAACAACATGAAATTTCATTTCAAAGATAAATTCAAGATAATTTAATTATAAAACTTCATGAAGAAATTCTAAATAATGAAAGTGCGGAAAGAAAAGCCCGACATCAGGGTGTCACTAGTCATGAGCATCTACTACAATTTGTCCGAAAATACTGAGACTAACACTCTAAAAAGTAACTACAAACAACTATAGAAAAATAGGAGGGAGAAGAGCAGGGTTGTGATCGCCAGCAATTACCTTGCTAACTCCGAGAAGATCTACGGTTGGAATACTCAACAGCCGCTACCAAGTCCTTATACGCCTAAATATGCACACAAGGTGCATGGATTATCATGAGTACGCCAACTCAGTAAGTAACAATAGTGAATAAAGGCTGTGCAGTAGTGACGGGCGATAAGGCATTTAAATTTCATATCATGAAAGCTTAGTGAAATACAATAGCTTTTAAAATCAGGCTTTGAATGAAATTATCTCGGTTAAACCCAATTCTAGTAACAATCATTTAAAGATATTTTTCAACAGTTTTCAAACAAAGGCTCAATGCAAAGGTGAGCAAAAATAATGAAATCATAAACCGCCCCTCGAGCAAAACATTACTATATACAGCCCCTTGGGCAAACCTCACATTCACTTGCATACAGCCCCTCGGGCATACCTCACCATCACTCATCCATCCCAGTCACTCAGCACTCGACACTCGGCACTCGCACTCGCACTCAGTAGGTACCTACGCTCACTGGGGGTATACAGACTCCGGAGGGGCTCCTTCAGCCCAAGCGCTATAATAAGCCAACTAATGGCATAAATCACTCAGGCCCTCGGCCTCACTCAGTCATGAATCAGTAAAACGTACTGCGGCATGCAGCCCGATCCCAGAAATATCCTCACAAATCAGTTCCTCGGCCTCACTCATTCATGAACCTCTCAAGCCACTCAGGCTCTCAGTAAAAACAGGGTACTCAACCCTAAAACAACATTTATATGTATAAAAACAGAGCAATAAAGACTGAGTTATGAAAGCAATAAGTATAAATATGACTGAGTATAGATTTTTAATCAAAAACAATGAGAGGATAGCAATAAAATACCTCTAAGGTCCAAACAACACTAGCATAGGTCCTAAACATGGCATCCAACCTGTTTTATAAAAATTCTTTCCAAAACAAGTGAGTGGCATGTAGTTTCAACAAAATATTCAACTTTACAGTAGATACGGGACGAACCAAGTCACAATCCCCAACGGTACACGCCCACACGCTCGTCAATTAGCATGTGCGTCACCTCAAAGTAGTCACATGACACAAAATCTGGGGTTTCATACCCTCATGTCTAGATTTGCAATCGTTACTTACCTCAAACCGATCAAATCTCTACTCCGCGATTCTCTTGTCCCTCGATTCGGTCTCCAAACGCTCTGAATCTATTCACAATCATTACAATACCATAAATATATGCTAAAGGAATGATTTCCACAAGAAAACTACCAAATTAGACCAAGAGCCCGAAATTAGGTCAAACCCGACCCTCGGGTCCATATCTTGGCATCCGACATCTACGCAACTACAGGTGCGGAATAGCCCATTGCACCTGCGCAACCATCCACTTCTGTGCCCAATTGTCCATATCTGTTGATTCACATCTGTGCCTATATTTCCGTAAATTCAGAAACACTAGAACCAGCAACAGCAATATAGAAGAAAATGATCTAAAATCAATCTGAAACATGCCCGAGCCCCTCGGAACCCCCGTCCGAACATAACAACAAGTCACATAACATCACACGGACCTACTTGAGGCCTCAAAACACACATAACAATATTGAAACGACAAATCACACCTCAATTCGAAATTATTGAACTTTGAAATTCAACTTCCACAACCGATGCCGAAACCTATCAAATCACGTCAGATTGACCTCAAATTTTGCACACATGTCACATTAGTCATTACGGACCTACTCCAACTTTTGTAATCGAAATTCAACCCCGATATCAAAAGGTCCACTCCCGGTCAAACTTTCTAAAATTCCAACTTTCGCCATTCAAGCCAAATTCTACCACGGACCTCTAGATCACAATTCAGATGCGCTCCTAAGTTCAAAATCACCCAACGGAGCTAATGGTACCATTATAAATCCAATCCGAGGTCAAATACTAAAAGTCAAAACTTGGTCAAACCTTTTTAATTTAAAGCTTCTAGTTGAGAATCATTCTTCCAACTCAATTCTGAATAACCTAAAAACCAAAAGATATGATTCACATAAGTCCTGATACATCACATGGAGCTATTCATGCCCTCAAACCGAGCGAAGTATAAATGCTCAAAACGACCGGTCGGGTCGTTACATGAAACTCCTGAATTTGAAATTTATTTTAAAGATTTTTTTTGATTCAATGTGAGTGCTATAAAATATTGCTTACAGTACCTTTAAGTAACCTTCACGAATCTGAATTATTATGTGTATTTGAATATCCACCATTGTTAGGCTTGAAACTCTTGAATTTAAATTTTTATTTGAAGATTTCTTCTTTGATTCAAAGAGGGTGTTATTAAATATTGCTTATAGTATATTTTGGAAGTTCATAATAAAATTTTATCGCATTTGGAGCTTATTTGAGGCGATTGAGATTGAATTTGTATGCTAAAAATTGAAGAAGAATACAATTATTCAATAGTATACCACTACAGTATACAATATATTTTAGGAGTCTATAGCTATACTGCAATAATATATTGTTATAGTATATAATATACTGCAACAATATACTGTAATAATCGAAGAAGAACACAGTTACCTAACAGTATACCACTAAGGTATAAAATATATTATAGGAGTATATAACTATAGTGCAAAAATATACTATTATAGTATACAATATACTGTAATAATATGCAGTATACTGTAATAGTATATTGTAATAGTTTATAATATGCCATAATAGTATACTTCGAGTGTTGGATCATTTAGGTGCTACTGTACAAAACTAAAGGCATAGTTACAGTAACATTATATTGTTATAGTATACAATATAATATAACAATATACGGTAATACATAAGTTATTTTTTTAATTTTTTTCATTTAGATCCTTGCAATTGTTTTCTTAAATGAATTTTTTATGGAGTTCCAACAACAATAACAACAACAACAACAACCTAGTAAAATCTCACTAGTGGGGTATGGGGAGGGTAGTGTGTACGCAAACCGTACCCCTACCCTGATGGAGTAGAGAGGCTGTTTCTGAAAGAAGTAATATGAAAAAAAAGAAATTAAAAAAATTTCAATGAAATTAGAAAAGGAACGTGAAATTAAAGAAATAAACAAAAAAAAAATACAAATAAAAAAATGAAAAGAAACGAGCCAAATTGAGTATAAAACTAGATTATGGAATAAAGAAAATAAAAATAATATGATTCTGGAAATTATATATGAACAGAAAATAAATACTAATAAATAATAAATAAAATACGAGAAAAGAAAAAAAATCAGAGAAACAAATGAGAAAAAAAATTACCCACAAAAGCTGAAATAGGTAGGAAGGGTAATTAGTTTGATGGGTAGAAAAACTAATAGGTAGGTAAAGGTAATTAGTTTAGTTTTTGTGGGTTAAGCTATAAACACCCTCTTTTTATAGCTTGGGCGGAGCATGGGGCAACCACAAAACTGTGTGGCATGTCCCCCGATAAGATTGGTTTTACTCGAATGTTCTTGTAATTGACGGTATTTAATAAATGGACTTCATCCTTTTCCCTTCAACTCATTCTCAATCTCTTCTTCTTCACCAAGAACACCATAAGTCTTCAATTTTTGAAACTTACTATTCTTGTTTGCGGTTAAAAATTTAAAATTAATTAATTACTATAAAATCATTTAAGTGTTGATTATTTATGCTTAATCTTTTAGTTTAAATACTGATCTAGCGATTTGCTGTAAAAATCTCAAAATTTCATTGTTGGTCCTTAGAAAGTATTGAGAAGACAAAGTGGGCATTTTGATTTGATATTATTTGGCTAAATTGGTGAATATGATTGCTTGGGATGGTATTTGGAGGCTTCGATTCGAATTTGATATCATCTGGAGCACACTTAAGGTGGTTTGATTGAAATTAAAATGCAATTTCGAAGAATATTTTGCTGAGAAACACAGAAAAATTACGTCAATTAGGTAGACTTTGATGATCGATTTAAGAAATAGGTTGATTGCAAATAACGCAAAGTTACGTCAATCTGGATGCAACAACCCGGTCGGTCGTTTTAAAAATTTATGCCCTGGTCCCCTATTAGCTGTTTTTTCCATGTTTGTTTCTGCTATTTTGATTTGCCGAGATGTTTGGTTTTTAGTTTCGAAGAGTTTTGGGACACTTAGTCCCTAAATAAGAGCTTAAATATTAGAAATTTGACTATAGTCAAAGCAATGTGAAGACGGCTTTAGAATGGAATTCTAATGGTCCCGTTAGCTCCGTTGGGTAATTTCAGGTTTAGGAGCGTATTTGGATTGTGTTTTGGAGGTCCGTAGCTAATTTAGGCTTGAAATGCCGAAAGTTAAATCTTTGAAGTTTTCGGTTTGATAGTGAGATTTTGATCCGAGAGCTGGAATGGAATTTTGGAAGTTGAAGTAGCTCCGTAGTATTGAAAGTGACATGTGTACAAAATTTCAGGCCATTCGGACGAGGTTTGATAGACTTTTTGATCGAAAGCGTAAATTGAGAGGTTTTGGAGTTTTTAGGCTTGAGTCCGATGTTAAATTGGTGTTTTGATGTTGTTTTGAGCGTTCCGAAGGTTGGAACAAGTTGGAATGATATTTTAGAATTGTTTGGCATATTTGGTTGAGGTCCTGGGGGGCCTTAGGTGTATTTCAGATGCTCAACGGATCATTTTTGGACTTGGAGAAGGATCAGATTTTTGCTAGTTTTTGTTGCAGACTTTTATTCATCCAGATCGCGAAGTCTTAGATGAGGCAGAGGAAAATTTGCTCTCCGAGTTAGCGTGAAGAGGAATGCGAACGCGTAGTTATGGGCAGTGCTGAATTGCGAACGCATGGGCTAGGCCGCATTCGTGTAGAAGAAATAAGACGACAGTAGAATTAAATGTTTCTCTACGCGGTCGCGTGAAGCCAACCGCGATCGCATAGGTCTGAGGGAGTTAAAGCATCGCGTTCGCGTGAGGGGTTCCGATTTCACATAGAGTTAACTTGGGAGCCAGCAAAGTTTCTCTCCGTGATCGCGTGGAAACTTCCGCGATCGCAATTAAGCATTACCTGGGCAGTATTAAACATTTTAAAAACGAGGGTTTGGCCATTTTTATCAAAACTTAAGCTTGGGAGCTCGGATTTGAGCGAGGTTTTGAGGGATTTTCAGAGATAACGATTGGGTAATGATTCTCAACTCCTTTTTACTTGTAACCCATTAATCTAAATATGAATTCATTATTTAATTTCAGAATCTGGATGAAAATTGGGGGGAAAATTGGAAGAAGGTTCTTAGACCTAAACTTCGAGTTTTGATTAGGGAATTGACATAGGATTTGGATAATTTTGGTATGGTTAGACTCGTGAGAGTACGAGGATTCTTAAAACATAAATTTTACCCGATTCCGAGATATGGGCCCGGAGGGTGTTTTGGTTATTTTACCTAAATTCACATATTAGCTTAGAATTTATTTGTAGGATCAATTACTTGAAGTGTTATTTACATTATGCAATTTAATTGAATAGATTTGGGCCATTTGGAGTCGAGTACTCGTGGCAAGAGCGTGGCTTCGGGTTGGTTTTGAGCCGGTTCGAGGTAAGTGACTTGTCTAACCTTGTATGGGAGAAACTCCCCTTAGGATTTGGTTTGTTGATAATTGAAATGCCTTGTACGTGAGGTGACGAGTGCGTACTAATGCTAATTATTGAAAATCAATTTTCTTTAAGTAACTATAAATGTGATCTCCTTTCTCCTGTTCATACTGTGTGTAATTTAAGCTTGTTATTAGCTTAGGGAAACATGTTTATTTGACTTAATTGCTTTACTTGCTCAAATTGCCTTAGTTGGATTATGTGCAGCATGCTAGGCTAAAAATAACTATTTTTACTTGGTATGTAAATTTGAATTGAATTAAGTATTCTTTTTTGTTGCCGCTGTGTGTTTATTTTGGGACTACGTGATGGTATCCCGGGAGATCCCCTGTATGTTTACTTTTGGACTACGGATTTGTATTCTGGGATATCCCCCTGGAGTTTTACATTGAAACTATAGGATTACATCTGGTAGATTCCTCCAGTACTGAGTATTTACTTTTGGGACTACGAATTGGGATTCCGGTAGATCCCCGCGCACTATGAGTTAGACTACGTGACGTTATCCCGGGAGATCCACTGGATATTTATATTTGGGACTATAGGACGGTATCCTGGGAGGTCCCCGGTTGTTATCTCTGTGCGAGCTGTATTCCTTTCTGTGATTATTTGTCTCTGTTATAGCTGTTGTTGTTCTTTCTATCCTGTGTTACTTCTTACTGTTTCACTTAACTGTACTGCTTTATTTTACTCTGTTATATCTTGTATTTCCTTTATCCTTAATAGGGCCCCAACCTTCCTTGTCACTACCCGATCGAGGTTAGGCTTGGCACTTACTGAGTATCGCTGTAGTGTACTCATGCCCTTCCTGCGCATGTTTTTCTTGTGCAGATCCAGGTTCTTCTACTCAGAATTATCACACTTGAGGCGAGGCGATTGTAGAGACTCCGCGGTATATCTTCCGCGTCCACAGACCGAAGAGTCTCTTTCTACTCTCCCTTTTTGTATTAGCCCTTCTGTACTTTCATTTCTTTGTTAGTTATTCTGGAGTTAGATACTTGTAGACATTTAAAAGCTTGTGAACATGAGATTTCGGGTTTTAGGAATTGTTATTAGTTTCGAGAGTTGACCTTGTGTATGCCGAGCGACATTTTAAACACTGTTTTATTTTACTATTTTGGTTTTATCTATTTCTTCTGCAAATTTTGTTTATTTTTCACATTATTAGGCTTACCTAGTCATAGAGACTAGTAGCCGTCACGATGGTTCATGGAGGGTGAACCGGGGTTGTGACAAATTGGCATCAGAGCTCTAGGTTCATCGGAGTCATGAATCACAAGCCGGTTTATTAGAGTCTCGTTGATAGGTGCGGAGATGTCTGTACTTATCTACGAGAGGCTATGTAACTGTTAGAAAATTTCCACTTCATTTGATTTCCTTGTCGTGCGAGATTTTGTTATCACAATTCTAAACTTCTGTCTTCTATTCTCTCACAGATGGTGAGGACACGTGCTACCCGAGATGATCGGGCACCCGCGCCCCCTTTTGGAGCCGTTAGAGGCCGGGCTGGGGTAGAGGCTGAGGACGCACACATGGTGCAGCCAGAGCACCTGCACGAGTTGCCACTGAGGTTCCACCAACAATTCCAGCCGGAGTCCAAACACCTGATACGTATGCTACTACTACTCCAGCACTCCGGGAGACTCTGGCACAGTTTATGACTATGTACACTACTCTAGCTCAAGTAGGGTTGCTTCCCCTTGCTGCAGCTACGTCCCAGGCTGGGGGAGGAGCACAGAATTCCGCCACCCGCACTCCTGAGCAGCGAGTGCATGTTGATCAGGTCCCAAAGATTATTTCTGTACAGCCAGTAGCCCCACCTCAGCCCTAGGAGAGGGTAGTAGCTTCAGAGGAGGAGCGGAAGAGGTTTGAGAGGTTCAAGAAGTATCGGCCTCCTACATTTAGCGGGCTAACCTCAGATGATGCCCTTGGATTTCTTGAGGAGTGCTACCGCATCCTCCGTACTATGGGTATATCAGGATCGAGCGTGGTTTCCTTCACTACCTTCCTTCTTCGAGGAGCCTCTTATCAGTCGTGGCGTGCTTATGAGTTAGATAGTCTGGATGAGGCACCTTCCCTGACTTGGGCTCAGTTTTTAGATATGTTCACGAGAGAGTGTGTTCCCTAGAGTCTCAGGGATGCTAGGCACGTAGAGTTTGAGCATTTGCACCAGGGTACTATTACTGTCTCGTAGTATGCTGTCCATTTCACCGACTTGGCTAGACATGCACTAGCCTTGGTTTTTTATGGTTCGCGAGAAGGTTCGCCGGTTTATTGAGGGGCTTATTCCCAGCATCAGTTCTAGCATGGCTCGTGAGTTGGAGATGGATATTTTTTATCAGCAGGTGGTGAGCATTGCTAGGAGGATTGAGGGTATGTATGCTAGGGATAGAGAGGAGAGGGAGTCCAAGAGGTCTTGAGAGTCAGGCCATTGTTCTGGTGCCCGTGCCCCAGATGCAGGTCGTCATGGTAGGGGTTATATGAGTCGCCCTATTCATTAAGCTCTTCTATCAGATAGTGGTATTCCAGCTCCACCTATGCCTCAGAAGCCTTATTATGCACCTCCAGTATCTAGTGCGCCTCCTACGCGGGGTGCTTTCAGTGGTCAGTCCAGCAGACTTGGCCCGAGCCAATCACAGTCGTTGCATCCTACCAGAGCTTATTTTGAGTATTGTAACACACAACATATAGTGAGGGATTGCCCCAGACTTATGAGGGGTGCACCTCCACAGACTTCTCAGCCACAACATGAGTTCTCAAGCTATGATCATGACACCAGTTGCTACCCCACATGCTCAGCCAGCTAGAGGTGGAGGTTAGGGAGGTAGAGGTAACCCTTGAGGGGGAGTCTAGGCCAGATACTATTCTCTTTGTTCCCGTATCGAGGTTGTTGCCTTCGATTATGTCATCACAGGTATTGTCCTGGTTTGTCACAGAGATGCATCGGTTCGATTCGATCCAGGCTCTAATTATTCTTATGTGTCTTCTTATTTTGCCCACATTTGGGTATATCTCGGGATCCATTGAGTTCCCCTATTTATGTTTCTACTCCTGTGGGAGATTCTCTTGTTGTAGACCGCATTTGTTGGTCATTTTTGGTTACTCTTAGTGGTTTTGAGACCAGAGCCAATTTATTGTTGCTCAGCATGGTTGATTTTGATATTATCTTGGGCATGGACTGGTTGTCGCCCCATTATGCTATTCTTGATTGTCATGCCAAAACTGTGATGCTGGCTATGCCAGGTGTACTGCGTGTTGAGTGGATGGGTGCTTTAGATCACACTCATAGTAGAGTTATTTACTACCTTAAGGCTCTGCGCATGGTTGAGAAAGGGTGTGACGCGTATCTAGCTTATGTGAGAGATGTCAGTATTGATACCCCTTCCGTTGATTCAGTCCCAGTAGTACGGGATTTTTTTGATGTGTTTCCAGTTGACCTTCTAAGCATGCCTCCCATAGAGATATTGATTTTGGCATTGATCTGTTGCCAGGCACTTAGCCCATTTCTATTCCTTCATACCGTATGGCTCCTCCTGAGTTGAAGGAGTTGAAGGGCAGTTACAAGAATTACTTGATAAGGGTTTCATTCGGCCTAGTGTATCACCTTGGGGTGCTCCTGTCTTGTTTGTGAAAAATAAGGATAGTTATATGCGTATGTGCATTGATTATCGCCAGTTGAAGAAAGTTACAATGAATAACCCTTATCCTTTGCCTTGTATTGATGATTTGTTTGACCAGATACAGGGTGAACTAGTGTTTTCTAAGATTGACTTGCGTTCAGGGTACCATAAGTTGAAGATTCGGGAGCCAGATATCCCGAAGACTTCTTTCAGGACTTGGTAAGGTCAATGCAAGTTCCTTGTTATGTCATTTGGGCTGACAAATGCCCCAAGTCCCCAACAGGCTTTATGCATTTGATGCACAGTGTGTTCCGGCCATATCTTGATTCATTTGTCATTATCTTTATTGATGATATTCTAGTGTATTCCCAGATATGGAAATATCATGAGCAACACCTGAGGACTATGCTTAAGACTCTGAAAGAGAAAAATTTATATGCTAAGTTCTCGAAATATGAGTTTTGGTTGGATTCTGTGGCATTTTTGGGTCACGTGGTTTCTAGTGAAGGGATAAAGGTGGATCCGAAGAGAGTGGAAGCAGTGCAGAGTTGGCATAGACCATCCTCAGCGATAGAGATTCGCAGTTTTCTTGGCTTGACAGATTATTACCATTGATTTATTAAAGGGTTTTCATCTATTGCAGCACCTATGACCAGATGGACCTAGAAGGGTGCTCCGTTCCAGTGAACAGGATAGTGTAAGGCGAGATTTCAGAAGCTCAAGAAAACTTTGACTACAACCCCAATTTTGATATTGCCTACAGGTTCGGGGTCTTATACTGTTTATTATGATGCCTCGAGGATTGGCCTTGGAGCGGTATTGATTCAAGACGGTAGGGTGATTGCCTACGTATCCAGATAGTTGAAGATACATGAGAAGAATTATCCTATCCATGATCTTGAGTTATCTGCTATTTTTCATGCCTTGAAGATCTAGCGTCATTATTTGTATGGTGTTCCTTGTGAGATTTATACTGATTATCGGAGTTTGCAGCATTTGTTCATGTAACAACCCGACTGGTCATTTTGAGAATTTAATATCCATTCAGCGACGTAGGGTTTGGAACAACTTCATAATACGAGTATCGACTTGCTTGCATGGTTGATTTCTGTTAACGGATGATTTAGAGTCAAATTGAAAGAACGAATCTAGTTTTGGGAGTTTAAGTGGTAAGAATTTGATTGGAATTGGACTTTTGAGTAAATGGCCCCGGAATGAATTTTTGGTTATTCCAACAGCTTCGTATGGTGATTTTGGACTTAGGCGTGCATTCGGATTGTGTTTTGAAGGTCTGTAGTTAATTTAGGCTTGAAATGCCGAAAGTTGAATTTTTGAAGTTCGCGGTTCGATAGTGAGATTTTGATCCGAGGGTCGGAATGTAATTTCGGAAGTTGGAGTAGCTCCCTGGTGTTGAATGTGACGTGTGTGCAAAATTTTAGGCCATTCGGACAAGGTTTGATAGACTTTTTGATCGAAAGCGTAAATTTAGAGTTTTTGGAATTCTTAGGCTTGAATCCTATGTTAAATTGGTGTTTTGATGTTGTTTTAAGCATTACAAAGGTTGGAACAATTTTTAATGATGCTATGGAATATGTTGGCATGTTTGGTTGAGGCCTCGAGGGCCTCAGGTGTGTTTCAGATGGGCTACAGGCCAAATTCTTCCATTTTTGGCTTGCTGACATCTGGTGTCTGGTGTTCTCTATCGCGATCGCGTAGTGTCATGTTAACCTTCCATATTTTTCCTTCATCGCATTCTCGTCTCCGAGTATGCGATCGCGTAAACTTAGTCCACTATTATCCGCGTTAGCATCCCTTGCTTCGCGATCATGAAGTGTGGCCTTGGGCAGTAGATAGTTCCTTCTACGCGATCGCATAAGACCTTCTGTAATCACATTGCACGTTTTGGTCAGTAAACATTTTTCCTTCTACACGATCGCGTCTCTTCTCCCACGATCGCGATGCACTAAATCTGGGCAGACAGAATATATTCCAAAATCGAGGGTTACACCATTTTTATCACATTTTGACTTCTAGAGCTCGGTTCTTGGCAATTTTTGAAGGGATTTTCACCTGGGCGACTTGGGTAAGTGATTATCACTTTGTTTAAACTAATTTTCATGAATCTTCTCTTAAATTCATCCTTTTATTTTGGAATTTTGGTAGGAATTGGGGGAAAAAATACTTAGACCTAGAGATTGGATTTTGATTGGGTATTTGACATCGGATTGGGATAATTTTGATATGGTTAGACTCGTGAGAGTGTGAGGATTCTGAAAATAATAACTTTATTGGATTCCGTGGCATGGGCTCGAGTGGCGTTTTGGTCATTTTACATAATTTCGCGTATTAGCTTAGAATTTAATTATAGAATTAGTTACTTGAAGTGTTATTTACATTATGAAATTGAATTGAATAGATTTGGGCCATTGGGAGTCGAGTACTCATGGCAAGAACATGGTTTCTATTTGATTTTGAGCCGGTTCGAGGTAAGTATCTTGCCTAACCTTGTGTAGGGGACTTCCCCTTAGGATTTGAGTCTTCTATGTTGAATGTAATCCGAGTATGCGAGGTGACGAATACGTGCTCGGACTTATTTATGGAAACTTAGCTTTTAGGATTCTTAGGTCCTTATATTCATTGAGTATGAAGTTGTTCTTGATATGATTGAATTCCCTATTACTAGTTTTACCTCTACATATTTTACTTGGAATTAATTGCTTATGGTTCATTCTTATTGCCTAATTGAATCTTACTTTGCTTAACTGAAGATCTTTACCTCCTCTATTGTCATGTTATCTTTCATAACTGCTTGTTTTTATTGGAAATCATTATTATCTCTCATGTAATTATTTAGTCTTAATTGAAATTGTTGTATATCCTTTGTAACCTGCCCAACCTTAAAAGAAGAGTAGATATTTTATGCTTAGTTGATATTTCCTTATTGGAAATTTACTTGACTCTTGTTAACTCCCTTGTTATTGAACTACATGCTATGGGGTCGTTGCTTCATATTATGTTCTACCTTGTTGAGTTGTTCTTATTACGCTTAGTATTCTCTATTGTGGTTATTCCTTGTGAGCTAGTTTTACCGTCCCTTTGTGAACGAAAGTTCTTGAGTTGATTCACTTGTAGTGCTCTTGTATATATTGTCATTGTTGCTGTTGTACTTGGGCTGTTGATGCACGAGGTTTCTGCCGTGCAGTTGTTGATATTGTGATGCACGAGGTTTTTGTCGTGCGGTTGTTGTTGTGGGGTTGCACAAGATTTCTACCGTGCTATTGCTACTATTGATATATTGCACATGTGGCATAAGAAGGCGGGATATGTATATATGCTTATATATGGGTTGCGCATGTGGCGAGACAAGGTGGTAACATTATGATGCACATGTGGCGAAACAAGGCGAGGCACTTATTATGTTATTATTTGCACACGTGGCGGAACAAGGTGGGCAATGTCAGGGGTTGATTGTGAGTATTTGTGATGGACTGAGGTTATTTCTGTTTGTTTAAATGTTGTGATTATGGTACGCTTACCTTTATGAGTTTTATATCATGGAAGTTGTGAGAAAACATCGTACGTGCTGTCCGTTCTCCTTCTTACGCTTATTAGCTAGTAGAAATTATGTTAAAGCACTTGCACAAGCATACATCTAGTTGAACACTCCTATGGGATGTGAAGTCCTCCTAATTTTGTTAAGTATAGATGTACGCCCTCATTTATTTATTATATATTTGAGACTGGCCCTAGTTAGCAAGTGAGTTATTAGTATGACCGTGAGGCTGATGGGGCACAGGATGTCAAGTATTAGATTTTAGATACTGGGAATCGTGAGTTGTAATTTGTCCGAGATTCGGTAACTCGTGAAAATTGTTGGATAAGACCCGATGTGAACACTGTCGTAGGATCTGAGTTATTGTTTTGTTTTCACTACTGCATTGTGACATTAGGATTTGGGATGAGTTTTGCCCGTTCTTATGTGTTAGCATTCTTAATATTTTCGTTGTTATTTGATGTTCTCTTCCCTTATTGTGATTTTAGCATTGTTGGTCAATTCGTACAGTCTTTATAGAAATATATATCATGTTTCGTTGTTCCTATCATTGCACTGTTTATTAGATCGGTAGGTGTCTCGACTATTCCTCGTTACTACTCCACCGATGTCATGACCTAAAATTCACTAAGGGTTGTGGTGGCGCTGGACACCGCCGTCAGGCCAGCCAACTCAAATACTTAATTAAATCTCATTTTTTAAACTTTTGAAATCCAGGATTTTCCTTCGGTATTAAGAAATTTTAAAGGATATAATTTCAAATCAAATTTAAATGTTGAACAGTTAATACAATACTTCAAACCATCCCAGAACCCGGTGTCACAAGTGCATGAGCAACTACTGATAAGGAAAATAAAATACAACATTCCTCCGGAGTACAGTGGACGGAAAGTAAATACAGTACACTGGAAGAGACTACCCTAGCTGCGGTCGCCTCGAATGATGCAACTCACCTAGTCCTAGAAACGTCCGTGCTTGCTACGCCCCGTAGGCTGCTAGAGGTATATATACCTGTGCAACAAAAATGCACAGAAGTGTAGTATGAGTACGTAATCAACGTGTACTCAGTGAGTATCCCGCCTAATTCCGAAGGGGTTGAGATGAGATAGTCAACTTGGACACACCCTAATGGTCCAATGGTTATTTATCCTTAATATACATATTAAACCGTGGATTTATTTTATAAACAAGAGTCTAATCCAGATAGAGGAAACAAGTAAACACGTAATTCTTTCATAGGAAAATTTCCAGAGTTTCTCTTTTAATATAATCCAAATATTTTTAAGCCACAAAAGGTCAATAATAACCTAATTAAGTTCAGGCAGCAACACGAGCATGCACAAATCATACCGAGGCGATGGCCCGATCCAACAGAAGTATATGTGAACTTGCCGAGGGTCGACGGCGCACCTATAGATGCATCCAATAATCTGCCGAGGCGTTCGGCCCGTTCCCAAATAAACACACACAGACAGACAATCAGTCAAGAAGTCAACATGGAGCAATTATCCAAGAAAGGCCAATTCTCTTTAATAATTTGAGAAAACGAAGCTTAAGTCCTTTTTTAGAAATCCATTTGTTAATTTAATGTGATTTAAACAATTCAAGCTATCAAAGGGCTTCACAATTAATTCAAATATAACATGCTTTTGGGTCCTAGACTACCCGGACAATAGCATAATAGTAGCTACGCACGGACTCTCGTCACCTCGTGTGTACGTAGTCCCCACAAATAGTAGAATACAACCAATTTAACTCACCTATGGAGTAAATTCCCCCTCACAAGATTAGAAAGGAGACTCACCTCGCTCCGAAGATCCACAACTGGCATTCTACATTCTTCCAAAGACTTGCACCAACGCACAATGCTCCAAAACTAGCCTACGATCATATAAATCCATTAATATATGCTCAATTATACTTTACAACCCAATTTATAACAATTCCTAACCCCGAACGAAAAGTTAAAAAAAATTCCGTCGAGCCCACGTGCCCGAAATCCGAAATTTCTTGAAGATAAAGGTTACCCATGACCTTAGGAACTCAAATATATAATTTTCTCCTAATTCCATATTCAAAATTGTAATTAAAATCCAAGATTTCTAATTTCCTAGGTTTTCAACCAAAACCCCAAATTTACACTAATCTTCATGCTTAAATCCATACATAATTGATATATTTAACCCAAAAGTGATGGGGATAACTTACCTTGACATTGACGACGAAAATCCCCTCCTTTAAGCTCTCCAAAATCGCCCCAAGCCATGAGAAATATGATAGAAATGGCCAATCCCCGACTTTAAATTAACCTTCTGCCTCCAGGGATTTTCGCTTCTGCGGTAAAAATCTCGCTTCCGCGGTCCCGCTTTTGCGGATTAATAGCCGCTTCTGCGGCTTGCACTGGAACTCCCCATTTCGCTTCTGCGATCAGCCTTCCGCAGATGCGGTCCCGCTTCTGTGGAACCTTGACCACATCTGCGGTCCATACGCCCTTGGTCAATTCCGCTTCTGCAGTTCTGCATCAGCGGATCAAGGGCCGCTTCTGCGGTCCTGGCTGCCCTCATGCTCAACCGCTTCTGCAGCTTCATCCTCGCTTCTGCGGGGCCGCTTTTGTGGTCCCATTTCCGCAGAAGCGGAAATACCAGCAACCAGATCCCTTCAGCTATTCTTCAACTTCCAAATTTGATCCGTTAGCCACCCGAAATCCACCCGAGGCCCCCAGGACCCCAACCAATCATACCAACCAGTCCCAAAACACATTATGGACTTGCTCGAGGCCTCAAATCATATCAAACAATGCTAAAATCATCAATCGACCTCCAATCCAAGCTTTATGAACT
>MU763747.1:0-21172 GCA_026770625.1 Nicotiana glauca | reverse complement strand
CGATTGACCTCAAATTTTGCACACAAGTCATATTTGACATTACGGACCTACTCCAACTTCCAAAATCGGATTCCGACCCCGATATCAAAAAGTCCACTTCCGGTCAAACTTCTCAAAACCGTCAATTTTTCTATCTTTAGCCAAATGGCTTCAAAATGACCTACGGACCTCCGAATTCACTTCTGATCGCGCTCCCAACTCCAGAATCACCATACAGAGCTACTCCCAGTCTCGGAATCCCAAATGGAGATTGATAACGCTGAAATGCACTCCAAGCAAAACTTAAGAAATTTCTTCCAAATTGCTACTTTCACAATAGGCGCCAAAATGCTCCCGGGTTATCCAAAACCCAAACCGAGCATATGCCCAAGTCCGATATCATCATACGAACCTGTTGGAACCTTCAGATCCCGATTCCGAGGTCGTTTACTCAAAAATCCACTCCTAGTTCATTCTTTCAACTTTAAGCTTCTTCAAATGAGAATTTTCATTTAGATTTAACTCCGATCTTCCTGAATTTAAATTTCGACCATGCGAACAAGTCACAATACCTGAAATGAAACTGCTCGTGGCCTAAGACTGTTGAATGACGCGCTAGGGCTCAAAACGACTGGTCGGATCGTTACATTCTCTCCCACTTAAATATACGTTCGTCCTCGAACGTGTTGAGAACTATACTGAGGTAGTCTGAAATTGCTGTTTAACTTCTCATGCACCTTCCCGTGCTACCAAAACTTAGCTGAGCACATTGACTCGATAAATTCTGAAGATATTCCCTTTTAAGTGTTAGAGCCCAATTCCAACATCCGAAATTCTATGCCATGCCTGTTTCCAACATATGATCACCGTATCAATCACTATACGCTGTACTCAAACATGACTGCATAACTCTGCTAAATTCACACCTTGCATCACTTTACTCATAGGACCACAATAACATTTCTGTTTGAATTAATCGAAATTACACGAATCCGATGCTCCCATTGCACCTCATGACCTACAAAGGTCTTACTCTAACTATTACAATACCGCCACGACGGATGAGATGTCAAAATTCATAATCAACTGCCGAGTCAACCAATCATTGAGTCTATACTTCTGACAAGAAATATTACCACATTCTGAACCAAATAATGATCTTCGCTCCTTAATATATTTCATATAATCAGATTGCACTGATCCTAAATCCCACGATCTCATCTTAACCAGTACGAACTGCTCAGGCAATAAGCCACTCCGAATGCGTTCACAAGTCTCATATGATGCCACGATATGCCAATAGGCCACCAATCCGAACACAACACAAATATGAAATCGAACTCTGGAAGGAATTATCTAACCCCCGCGCTAATACGGACTTTCTTAGAAGATAGGAAGCGAAACACACAAAAATAACATATAGAAAAACCAGACTCGACATCACACTGTTGCGGCGCGTAACCCGATCCAAATAACATACCCATGGCGGCATGCCACCCGATCCACACATAGATCTCATATAAGGAGATTGCACTTCGAGCTAAATCTTCTCACTACGATAAAAAAAATATCGAATTTCAATCGTAAGCACTCTAAGTGCATAATACCATCCTTGAGAAAACACATAGCGCTATAGGCTACAAAACTCAAGCACAACTGAGGTGCGATACAAGATCTGAATCACAAGAGCCATTCTGCTCACATAACATCATCGCCACGCGGAACCTCAACACATAAGAATTTACTAAGCCGTCTCACAACTCATACGATGCAATACACCATTGCTTGGAATAGCTGATGACAAAATAGCACCTCGATTGTTCCTCCATAGGGAATGCTCGCTGAAACAAACACAACTGGCCTGATATAAAGCCATGTTCACAAATAAATCAATCCACCGATCTCAAGCCAATTTTTGATTGCACCAACTTGGCCAATGACCTTTCAAAGGTCCGTAGTAACTCCCATTTTGCCTCATATCACGTAGGAATAACCATCATAACCGAAGCAATCTCCTCAGTTCATAACCCATTATACAAAGTGCCCTCCAGGCATAAATTCTCAAATTAGTGATATTACCACAATCCTCATACTTGGTTTAAATCTTTAGCCAATCAAGTGACTACATGTCACACTTGTACAATCTTCCCATGGGATACGCTCCCACAATCGTCCGAAATAAATAACGGGTCCGCACATCTAAATCATCAGATCGCTCCCAGGGGACGCTAATGACAATACCAATTTACTTTAATCATCCAACCCTTTCCTTGCTCATCCGAGCCCGTGACATCCTTGTCAACACTGAATTGCAACCTTGATCCTCACTTCGTATTTCCATGCTACTCACTACACCCAACGTGCCAACATACGATAGAACACGATTTTTCATCATAACTCCGAAATAATTAATATTTTAACACTTCATCATATACGAACTTTTCACTTAACTCACTTTAGGAGAATCATAGCAACACATAGGTAAATTCCCATAACTGTAGGATATGCAAATCTGCAAGTAGTGGTCCAAGCCACCATAGCCCTTTCCTGAATCCGCTTCCACTTAACAAGCCATAACAGAAGAATGCCCCTGATAAATCATCAATCACGGCGGCCGACAGGCCTCACATGTACCTCCACAAATCATTCACATAACTTAATCTCGCGGACCAAACTGATTAGTGGCCCCAATATGCCAATTCAACTATGGCTAATCAATTTACCTTTTTCTAATTCCTCCTTGATTGCCTTAAAAATAAGACTAACTCTATTCAACACATAACATACTCCATCTACACTCACCCCGAGTGTCCTTGAATCATGAGACCAAGCTGTCTAAATTCCCACGAACTATTTCATATCACTCAAATGCTACACCATAAGTCAAAGTATCGTAGATCATTCTGTGCCTCTTCTCATAAACTGCTACAAAGCTTGATTCTTAATTATACCTACCAGCTCGACATTATTAGGCACCACACTATACCTCTTGAATTCACTAGGACCATTACTGAGAGCCACCCGCTCTGACTTGGTCTCGAATATCATTCACCCCATAAATCTTATAACGCGCGAATATCCTCTCGGCGAAGCACCTGGCGAAAATCGCTTTATCTGAAACTTGTATCCATACAAGGCATAAATCCTGAACCTTTTTCCAAGTTCGAACATGAGCCCATAAGGCCAACCATCGCATGCCTCCAACAATTCATTTGTTCGAATTACCACTTATGGTCTTTTCTCGTAGCTGAATTAATCCATCAATATGCTAATAACCAGAAATCACGCAAGTAGTTAATCATACAACCCAATCATAAGCGGTAGCACTCTCCCACTTATCTTGAAGCCATCATTTCACCATTCTTGAGTTCGCCCGACCTTTTTACCTCTTATTGACATAACCTCGTGCCATAAGTTATCAAAATTTCTCGGAATCTTCCTGTAAATCCCCATCTTTCACATTCTGAAACATTAACCACATTCGCACGACCGATCTCTTTGTTGAACAACCAATATAATTCGTTGTAGAAGCTCCGCAAACCACGCGATCGCTAACCTCTCACGGGGAATTACCTACCTAGGGGAATCACCTCCCGACATCATCCCACGCCGCTGCACGGGGTACATTCACTATGACACCAATAGCCCATCTTGAGTCCGAGCTCACCTTCCAGCTGCACAAGTCCATTCGCTCCTCGCGGACATCAATTAAATGTGCGGCAACATCCTTCCGATTCAGGGTTATGCTGCACCTTCCTCCATTTCAAGCAGCTCCTTTCCGCCATATCAATCTTCTGCCGCATAATAGCCCATACTTCACATCATACCCGCAGGCCCAATCACCGATCATTAAAATCCCCAATTCGATCCAAACTCTCTTTAAGGTGCGTAATCATCCTACTACCAAGCCCATATGCAACCCTTGCCACTCTCCCACTTTGGCGGAACTCATCTCCTTAATCGGTTCGACCTTGCTTCTCATACTTGGCCTTCTAGAAATTTTGAACACCACCTGGGACTTCCCACATGTCCTTCCTCATACTTTGCTGCTCAATTGTTGCCTCAAATAAAATCTATCTTCGTGGCACTTGAATCCACCATTGCTGCTAACTTTAAACCTTTCCAAAGGTCATCTTTATCGAGCCGTCAACATTAGAAATTCTGATTCGATCTTAAACCACTGCATCATGCGATATCTGACAGTTGTACCTCCAATATTATTTCACAATATCCTGCCATAAAGGCGAATTGTAGAAGATTATAACACCAACAACTTAGTACGTTCAATCAGGACCACGACACCCTTTCATAAAAGAAAGCTCAACCACGCTTGCAAATACCAAGCCTCATTACTTCCACCAGCCTACACCTGACCATTCTTAGTCCGACTACCTTTTCCCCTGTCGGGAATAAAATACTAAATCCCTTGATTACACACTAAGTAAACCTCCCTTCAATTCATTCACTGCCTCGACATGCGGGCAACACCCTACCATTACAACAACACTGCGAAATAATCGCTCATAAGCATCATGGCAACCTGTGCCTAGCCTCAAGGCTCTTAGAAGTTCTGTTACTGAGCTGAAACATAGAATATCCCTCCAAAATGCGACTATAATAGTCCAATCAACTATACCGGGAAAAATCATCTCGCACCACATTTGTAGTGCCATTTCGATTCTTTAAATTCTCGATTTATGACAAGCGTTCGCGTCGTGTAAGATTGAGTGAGAAGGAATCAAAGACATACGCCTCATAGGAATCGAACCACATGATAAGGAAATCAAGAAGGGAAGTACTCCTAGCAGTCCTGCAGCCTCCCGAGGATAAGTACAGACGTCTCCGTACCGAACCGCGAGACTCTACTGGACTTGCTCATGACTTGTGAGACCGACGGGAACCTAGTGCTCTGATACCATGTTGTCACGACCCAAAATCCACTAAGGGTCGTGGTGGCGCCGGACACCGCCATCAAGCCAGCCAACTCAAATACTTAATTAAATCTTATTTTTCTTACACTTTTGAAATCCAGAATTTTCCTTCGGTATTAAGAAATTTTAAAGGATATAGTTTCAAATCAAATTTAAATGTTGAACAGTTAATACAATACCTCAAACCTTCCCAGAACCCGGTGTCACAAGTGCATGAGCAATTACTTATAAGGAAAATAAAATACAACATCCGTCTGGAGTACAATGGACGGAAAGTAAATATAGTACACTGGAAGGGACTACCCTAGCTGCGGTCGCCTCGAATGATGCTGCTCACCTAGTCCCAGAAACGTCCGTTCTGCTACGCCCCGTAGGCTGCTAGAGGTATATATACCTGTGCAACAAAAATGCACAGAAGTGTAGTATGAGTATGTAATCAACATGTACTCAGTGAGTATACCGCCTAATCCCGAAGGGGTAGAGACGAGATGGTCAACTTTGACACACCCTAATGGTCCAATGGTTATTTATCCTTAATATACATACTAAACTGTGGATTTATTTTATAAACAAGAGTCTAATCCAGATAGAGGAAACAAGTAAACACGTAATTCTTTCATAGGAAAATTTCCAGAGTTTCTCTTTCAATATAATCCAAATATTTTTAATCCACAAAAGGGCAATAATAACTTAATTTAGTTCAGGCAGCAACACGAGCATGCGCAAATCATACCGAGGCGACGGTCCGATCCAACTGAAATATATGTGCACTTGCCGAGGGTCAACGACGCGCCTATAGATATATCTATTAATCTGCCGAGGCGTTCGGCCCGTTCCAAAATAAACACACACAGACAGATAATCAGTCAAGAAGTCAACATGGAGCAATTATCCAAGAAAGTCTAATTCTCTTTAATAATTTGAGAAAACGAAGCTTAAGTCCTTTTTTAAAAATTCATTTGTTAATTTAATGTGATTTAAACAATTCAAGCCATCAAAGAGGTTCATAATTAATTCAAATATAACATGTTTTTGGGTCCTAGACTACCCGGACAATAGCATAATAGTAGCTACGTACGGACTCTCGTCACCTCGTGCGTACGTAGCCCCCAAAAATAGGAGCATATAACCAATTTAACTCACCTATGAGGTAAATTCCCCCTTACAAGATTAGAAAGGAGACTCACCTCGCTCCGAAGATCCACAACCGATATTNNTAGGTTTTCAACCAAAACCCCAAATTTACACTAATCTTCATGCTTAAATCCATACATAATTGATATATTTAACCCAAAAGTAATGGAGATAACTTACCTTGACATTGACGACGAAAATCCCCTCCTTGAAGCTCTCCAAAATTGCCCCAAGCCATGAGAAATATGAGAGAAATGGCCAATCCCCGACTTTAAATTAACCTTCTGCCTCCAGGGATTTTCGCTTCTGCGAAAAAAATCCCGCTTTCGCGGTCCCGCTTTTGTGAATCAATAGCCGCTTCTGTGGCTTCCACTAGAACTCCCCATTTCGCTTCTGCGATCAGCCTTCCGCAGATGCGGTCCCGCTTCTACGGTCCACACGCCCTTGGTCAATTCCGCTTCTGCGTCTCTCTCTCCGCTTCTGCGGTTTCGCATCAGCGGATCAAGGGCCGCTTCTGCAGTCCTGGCTGCCCTCACGCTCAACTGCTTCTGCGGTTTCATCCTCACTTCTCTGGGGCCGCTTCTGCGGTCCCATTTCCGCAGAAGCGGAAATACCAGCAACAAGATCCCTTCAGCTATTCCTCAACTTCCAAATTTGATCCGTTAGTCACCCGAAATCAACCCGAAGCCCCTGGGATCCAAACCAATCATACCAACCAGTCCCAAAACACATTACGAACTTGATCGAGGCCTCAAATCATATCAAACAACGCTAAAATCATCAATCGACCTCCAATCCAAGCTTTATGAACTTTGAACTTTCCAACTTCTATTTTCGATGTTTAAACCTATCAAATCATGTCCGATTGACCTCAAATTTTGCACACAAGTCATATTTGATATTACGGACCTACTCCAACTTCCAAAATCAGATTCTGACCCCGATATCAAAAAGTCCACTTCTGGTCAAACTTCTCAAAACCTTTAATTTTTCTATCTTTAGCCAAATGGCTTCAAAATGACCTACGGACCTCCGAATTCACTTCCGATCGCGCTCCCAACTCCAGAATCACCATACGGAGCTACTCCCAATCTCAAAATCCCAAACAGACATTGATAATGCTAAAATGCACTCCAAGCCAAACTTAAGAAATTTCTTCCAAAATGCTACTTCCACAATAGACGCCAAAACGCTTCCGGGTTATCCAAAATCCAAACCGAGCATACGCCTAAGTTTGATATTATCATACAAACCTGCCGGAACCTTCAGATCCCGATTCCAAGGTCGTTTACTCAAAAATCCACTCCTAGTACATTCTTTCAACTTTAAGCTTCTTCAAATGAGAATTTTCATTTAGATTTAACTCCGATCTTCCTTAATTTAAATTTCGACCATGCGAACAAGTCACAATACCTGAAATGAAGCTGCTCATGTCCTCAGACTACTGAACGATGTGCTAGGGCTCAAAACAACCGGTCGGGTCGTTACAACCAAGGTTAGTCTTGATACTTACTGAGTACCGCTGTGGTGTGCTCATGCTACTCTTCTGCACATTTTTGTTGTGCAAATCCAGGTGCTTCTACTCAGTTCTATCATCCTTGCGAGGAGGCATTTCTGTAGAGACTTCAAGGTATTTTTTCCACGTCCGCAGATCGGGAGTCCCTCTCTATCTTTCTGTAATAAGTATATCCCTTATATTATTTTTCCCTTGTTTAGACGTTTACAGAGTTAGAGCTTCTTATGTATCTCTTAGTTTGTGATTTGTGAGATTCCGGGTTTTGGAAATTTTGTTAGCTTCGAGAGTTGTTATTGTATGTGCCGAGCGATACCTTAAACACTGTCTTATTTTTACTATTTCGATTTTAAGTTATATCTTCCGTAATCATTATTATATTATGCATTGTTAGGCTTACCTAGTCGTAAAAACTAGGTGCCGTCACGATGGTTCATGGAGGGCCAACCGGGGTCGTGACAGTTCAAGCAGAAGGACCTTAATTTGCACTAGAGGAGGTGGCTAGAGCTGCTGAAAGACTACAATATTACTATTTTTATCACCCGGGCAAGGCCAATATGGTGGCCGATGCTTTGAGTCACCGGGCAGAGAGTTTAGGGAGTTTGGGCTTATTTACCAGCAGCAGAGAGGCCCATGGCAATGGATGTTCAGGCCTTAGCCATCCAGTTTGTGCAGTTAGATCTTTTGGAGCCTAGTCGGGTTCTAGCTTGCGTGGTCTCTTGGTCTTCCTTGTTTGATCGTATGCGGGAGCGTCAGTTTGATGACCCTCATTTGCTTGTCCTTAAGGACAAGGTTTTGCATGGTGATGCTAGAGATGTGACTATTGGTGATGATGGGGTATTGAGGATGCAGGGTGAGATTTGTGTACCCAATGTTGATGGGCTTCAGGAGTTGATTCTAGAGGAGGCCCATAGTTCGCGGTATTCTATTCATCCGAATACTGTAAAGATGTACCGGGATTTGAGACAACACTATTGGTGAAGGCAGATAAAGAAAGATATAGTTGGATTTGTAGCTTGGTGCTTCAATTGTCAGCAGGTGAAGTATGAGCACCAGAGACCGGGTGGGTTGCTTAAGCAGATAGAGATTTCGGAGTGGAAGTGGGAGACGATCACCATGTACTTTGTAGTTAGGGTCCCACAGACTTTGAGGAAGTTCGAAGCCATTTAGGTGATTGTGGATCGGCTAACCAAGTTCGCGTATTTCATTCCTGTGTGTACTACCTATTCTTCGGAGCGTCTGGCGGAGATTTATATCCAGGAGATTGTTCGTCTGCATGGCATCCCGATTTCCTTCATTTCAGATAGAGGTACTCAGTTTACACCACGGTTTTGAAGGGCCGTTCAGCATGAGTTAGGTACTCGGGTGGAGTTGAGTACAACATTTCACCCTCAGACAGATGGACAGTCCGAGCGCACTATTTAGATTCTTGAGGATATGCGCCATGCGTGTGTGATTAAGTTTGGAGTCTTGGGATCAGTTCTTGCCATTGGCAGAGTTTGCCTACAATAATAGTTATCAGTCCAGCATTCAGATGGCACCGTATAAGGCTTTATATGGTAGGTGGTGTAGATCCCCGGTGGGTTTGTTTGAGCCGGGTGAGGCTAGATTATTGGGCACAAACTTGGTTCAGGATGCATTGGAGAAGGTTAATGTGATTCAAGATAGACTCCATACAGCCTAGTCTAGACAGTAGAGTTACGTAGACCGGAAGGTTCGTGATGTTTCCTATATGGTTGGAGAGCGGGTTCTACTTCGGGTTTTGCCTATAAAGGGCATTATGAGATTTGGGAAGAAAGGGAAGATGAGTCCGAGGTATATTGGCCCTTTTGAGATATTGCGGCATGTTGGGGAGGTTGCTTATGAGCTTGCCTTACCTCCTAGCTTGGCAGGAGTTCATCTGGTATTCCATGTTTCGATGCTCCGGAGGTATCACGGTGATCCGTCACACTTGTTGGATTTTAGTTCAGTCCAGCTGGAGAAGGACCTATCCTATGTTAAGGAGCCAGTGGCAATATTGGACAGACAGGTTCAAAAGCTAAGGTCAAAGAACATCGCATTAGTAAAGGTTCAGTGGCAGGGTCAGCCGGTCGAGGAGGCAACCTGGGAGATCGAGAAGGATATGCACAACCATTACCCTTATCTTTTCACTACTTCAGGTATGTCTCTATGATCGCTTGAACGAATTTTTAAGTGTAGGAGATTGTGACAACCTAGTCGGTCGTTTTAAGAATTTATGCCTCGATCCCCTATTAACTGCTTTCCCCATATTTGTTTTTTCTATTTTGATATGCCGGGATGTTTGGTTTTGAGTTTTGGGACATTTAGTCCCTAAATGAGAGCTTAAGTGTTAGAAATTTGACCGTAGTTGGAATAATGTGAAGATAGCCTTGGAATGGAATTTCGATGGTCCTGTTAGCTCCATTGGGTGATTTCGGGATTAGGAGCGTGTTCGGATTGTATTTTTGGAGGTCCGTAGCTAATTTAGGCTTGAAATGCCGAAAGTTGAATTTTTGAAGTTTCTGGTTCGATAGTGAGATTTTAATCCGAGGGTCGGAATGGAATTTCGGAAGTTGGAGTAGCTCCGCAGTGTTGAATGTGACGTGTGTATAAAATTTCAGGCCATTCGGATGGGGTTTGATAGACTTTTTGATTGAAAGCGTAAATTGAGAGTTTTTGGAGTTCTTAGGCTTGAATTCGATGTTAAATTGGTGTTTTGATGTTATTTTGAGCGTTCCGAAGGTTGGAAAAAGTTGGAATGATGTTTTAGGATTGGTTGGTATATTTAGTTGAGGTCCCCAGTAGTGGAATTAAGTGTTTCTCTACACGGTCGCGTGAAGCCAACCGTGATCGCGTAGGTCTGAGGGAGCTAAAGCATCGCGTTCCCGTGAGGGGTTCCACGTTCTCATAAAGTTAACTTGGGAGCCAACGAAGTTTCTCTTCGCGATCGCTTGGAAGCTTCCGCGATCGCAATTAAGGATTACTTGGGTAGTATTAAACATTTCAAAAATGAGGGTTTGGCCATTTTTATCAAAATTTAAGCTTAAGAGCTAAGATTTGAGTGAGGTTTTGAGGGATTTTCAGAGATAACGATTGGATAATGATTCTTAACTACTTTTTGCTTGTAACCCATTAATCTAAACATGAATTTATCATTTAATTTCGGAATTTGGATGAAAATTGGGGGAAAAAAATTGGAAGAAGGTTCTTAGACCTAAACTTCTAGTTTTGATTAGGGATTTGACATTACCTTTGGATAATTTTGGTATGGTTAGACTCATGAGAGTACGAGGATTGTAAAAATATAATTTAACCCGATTCCGAGACGTGGGCCCGGAGGCATTTTGGTCATTTTTACCTAATTTCGCATATTAGCTTAGAATTTATTTGTAGGATTAGTTACTTGAAGTGTTATTTACATTATGCAATTGAATTGAATAGATTTAGGCCATTTGGAGTCGAGTACTCTTGGCAAGAGCGTTGTTTCGGGTTGATTTTGAGCCGGTTCGAGGTAAGTGGCTTGTCTACCCTTGTGTGGGGGAAACTCCCCTTAGGATTTGATTTGTTGATAATTGAAATGCCTGTACGTGAGGTGATGCGTGCGTACTTGTGCTAATTGTTGAAAATCCGTTTTCTTTAAGTAACTATAAATGTGATCTCCTTTCTCCTATTCATACCGTGTGTAATATAAGCTTGCTATTAGCCTAGGGAAGCATGTTTAGTTGACTTAATCGCTTTACTTGCTCAAATTTCCTTAGTTGGATTATGTGCAGCATGCTAGGCTAGAAATACCTATTTTTACTTGGTATGGAAATTTGAACTGAATTAAGTATTCTTTTGTGTTGCTGTTGTGTGTTTACTTTGGGGCTACGGGATGGTATCCCGGGAGATTCCCCTGTATGTTTACTTTGGGACTACGGATTTGTATTCCGGGAGATCCCCTTATAGTTTTACATTGGAACTACAAGATTGCACCGGGTAGATTCCCCCAGTATTGAGTATTTACTTTTGGAACTACGAATCGAGATTTCGGTAGATCCCCACGCACTATGAGTTGGACTACGGGACGGTATCCTGGGAGATCCACTGGATATTTATATTTGGGATAATAGGACGTTATCCTAGGAGATCCCCAGTTGTTATCTCTGTGTGAGCTGTATTCCTTTCCGTGATTATTTGTCTCTGTTATAGTTGTTGTTCTTCATTCTATCCTGTGTTACTTCTTACTGTTGCACTTAACTATACTGCTTTATTTTACCCTGTTATATCTTGTATTTCCTTTTGCCTCAGTACGACACTGACCTTTCTCGTCACTACCCAACCGAGGTTAGGCTTGGAACTTACTGAGTACCGCTGTAGTGTACTCATGGCCTTCCTGCGCATGTTTTTCATGTACAGATCCAGGTTTTTCCACTCAGACTTATCATGCTTGAGACGAGGCGATTGTAGAGACTTCGAGGTATAGCTGCCGCATCCGTAGATCGAAGAGTCCCTTTCTACCGTCCCTTTTTGTAATAGCCCTTCTGTAGTTTCGTTTCTTTGGTAGATATTCTGGAATTAGATGCTTGTAGACATTTAACAGCTTTTGATCATGAGATTCCGGGTTTTGGGAATTGTTTTTAGTTTCGAGAGTTCACTTTGTGTATGCCGAGCGTCATTTTAAACACTATTTCGGTTTTATCTATTTCTTCCTCAAATTTTATTTATTTTTAGCATTGTTAGGCTTACCTAGTCGTAGAGACTAGGTACGTCACGATGATTCACGGAGGGCGAACCGGGGTTGTAACAATGGCAGAGTTTGTGAAATAATTAACAATATAGATAGAGAAAATATAACATAGACTCTATCAATCTGATAGAGAAATTCCCGAAGAGCTACGCGTGTTTGCAGGTTATTTTGTAAATACATTCAAAAATAGAGTCAATTTTTAAAAAACCAGCACCTAATGGGGCTATTTATGTTCATCACAAAGGAAATAAATCCACCACTTGGGCCTTTCGATCCAAACGTGGGGGGAAGTTCACAGTTAGCCACTAAGTAGATATGTCTTTACTCTTTAGCCACCATTTAAAATGTATTTACTCTTTATTCAGTGCTTAATACATTTTTATCTGCCCGAAAAAAATACTCCTGTGCTGGACATGGGTATTGTGTAATATTAAGAACATGATGTCCTTACCTCCATGAATGTTGTGTAAATATTAAGAACAAAGTGCCCTGTCATGTCCTTAACTTCATATGTGCAGTGTAAATGTTAAGGACATGGCGTCCTTATCTTCATATGTGTAGTGTAAATGTTAAGGACATAATGTACTTAACTTGTATTTGCACCTTCCGTTGTTAAACTTTAGGACCTTATGTCCTTGATTTCAGGTGTGCAATGTGAATGTTAAGGACAAGGTGTCCTTAACTTTATGATTGTTGTGTAAATATTATGGACATGGTGTCCTTAACCTCATGAATGCTGGGCAAATATTAAGGACAAAATGTCATGTCATGTCCTTAACTTCATATGTGCAGTGTAAATGTTAAGGACATGGCGTCCTTAACTTCATGTGTGCAGTGTAAATGTTAAGGATACCATGTCCTTAATATTTACACAACACTCATGAAGAAAGAGTAAAAATATCTTTTCTTATTAATTTTAATAGAGTAATGGCTATTTTTACTCAGCATTAAAAATGTTGGATAAAAACTAAAAACCATGTTAAAAAGTGGCTATCCCATGCTATTTCTACCCAAACATCATGTGCATGAGTCCAACTCTTCTAAAAAATGGGATTTTTACACAAATAGCCGTCCAGTTTTATTGTTTATTTTTTCTAACCGAGATCCATAGATTATATACTAATTATATATGGTTATACACATATTATACACAGATTATACATACGTTATCCATTTTCTGGTAATTTTTTAAAGTAATCGAGCGAGCTGCTATTTAGGTTAATTCTTTTTCACTATTTCACCAGTTGGATGATGCTTTATTCACTAAAAAGAGTTTTGTAAATTTTTAATCAATTGAGAGACTCTTTCTTTTGTACTACCAGTATCTTTGATGTTCTAAAAGTCAATACCATACAAGGGGGGGGGGGGTGATTTGTGTGGCACTCAATTTTTGCTCTAGAAGAACCTGGTTCTTCTAGGTGTTCTAACTACTATTGTTTGCAGAATAATAAGTACATAAAATAAACAACACAAAGATTTTTATGTGGAAAATACCTAGCTCAAAAGGTGAAAATACCACGACCTATTACTTAGTAGGATTTTCCCAAACATCCACTAAAATCACTGAGCCAAAACTGCATTTACAAAAACTCTTTATAAACCTAAGGATTAACTCTAATCCCGTTGTGGCACACAGCCTCAACTGTTGTGACAACTTCAAGTTAACTTATAACTTGAACACTCTAAGTACCTAATACAATTGCTTCTATGAAAGATGAAAGGTACAACTTTAAACCACCTACTACAATTGAACTAAAATAAAAGAAAGACACAATGGAATTGGTTCTTCTATCTCGTTCAAGTAGCTTCAGGAATGCACAATCAAATCTCACATAAATTGCTTGCAAAATCGCCTTGCTCTTTTGCTCTCAATTTAGTTTAACTTCTGCGTTTGTGTAATTCCTGTAAAAGAGAACAACCACTATCTTTTAATAGGTTAGTAATCAGTGTTTGATTGGGACTCAATTGCTGATCTTCTATCGTAGTTGAGTCCTTGAAGATCTCAAACTCCAACACTATCTTTATCCGGATTGTGTTCTCTTCATATAGGGAGACTTTCTCCCCTTATCTAATATGCAACCTTTTATATCAGATCAGGAGATATTGCTGCTTGATCAGTAGGACTTATCTCCTTCACATGCATCTCACATGTGTAGGTTGATCAGGTAATCAACAAACATATTTAAACTATCAAGGTCAGAATAATCATAGAATAAGAGAAAACAACAGTTTTCATTGATAGATATATGTTTCCATTAACAATCCACAAAAAGAAAGAAAAACATTCAAGCCATTAGCAAAAAATAGAAAAATCCCTAATCTGGGTAACTGAGGGTACTAAACAAGTTCAGGAGACAAGTTCTAGGAGTCCTAAGGCTTGGAGGAATTGGAGGGTTGAGTTTGGAGAAGATTCAACATGTTCTGAAGAATTCCATCATTCTTCTCCTTTTCTTTGGAAAGCTCAGTTCTAATACCATCCCTCTCAGTTTCCAATTCAACCACACGAGCCTCGAGCCTAGCAATTTTAGCATCCTTACCTGCACATTCCTGAACCAGAACCAGAGTCCTAGCTTTGCTATTGATGGGTGTCTTCAGAGATGAACCAGGTTCAACTGGGATGTCATTGACTGGATAGTCACAAGCAAGAAGAGTTTTGATGCCAAAGTGTTCCTTGCTCGAGACCATTTCCCACTTCTTCAAAGGCATATTTAGCCTGTCCAGAACTGTGGTCAGTATGAAGCCATATGGAGTAGCATGAGCCTTGGAGCCATTTATGACCCTGTCTAGCAATTTGACAATGAGAGCAGGCTAGTTGATTTGCTTTCCTCTCTCAAGGAACTCCATAAGAACCAGGTCCATGTAGTTAGCAGTGTGCCTTCTCTCTTGTCTGGGAAATAAGCATTTGTTGACAAACTCAAACACAACCTTGTGCTCAGGCCTTATCTCACTTTTCTTCACACCTCTGGCTTCATTCACATCCTCTGAATCACAGAACCTCTTGGTGATTTCAAGGGCAGTAGGGAGGGTGTCTAGGCATGGCCACCTTTGCCTAGTATAGTCATCAAAACCTTCAGAGGGTATGTCCAGAATCTCTCCCAGTTTCTCTGCATCAAACTGCACTAGGACTCCCTTCATCAAGATACTAACAACTCCTTCCTTAAACAACAACATTAGCCATAAACTCAATCAACTCATTTCTGGCTACCTACCATCCATCTGAAGGACCATGTCCTTCCAACCCTGAGCAGCTAAAAAGTCTACCAATCTCATCATCATTGGTTCCACCAAGTCCCTCAACAATCTATCTTTTAAAATCTTCTTCTTCTTCTTCTTCTTCTTCTCCACTCCACTCTCCATCATCTGAAACTTTTGTTTGTTTAGCTTTCATTTCAGATCTTGTCCTCTTGGCTAGTGTGGGTTCAGCAGACACAGGCACAGAAGAAGACTTCTTGGAGGAAGTCTTGGGATTTTTAGGTTTGGGTGTAGGAACCTCCAATGTTGTACCCCTTTCTTGATGGACCAGTTCTATCTCCTCTTCCTCTACAACCTCAGAGGATTCTACAATCTTTCCCTTTCCCTTCTCTATTTTCTTTTTCTTGCTTTCTTCTAAGGCCTTTTATAGATCAGCTTCACTCTGTTTTACCCTGCTTCTTGTGGCTTTACCCTTAGGCACCGAAGAGGCAGTAGGTGTTGGGGAAGAGGCTTTTCTTTTCTTGGATGGCTTGGGAACATTTTGGACTTTTGGTGTGAGAGTTCTGCGTTTCTTTGGGTCATAGCTAGTGTTACACCTCCTTTTTCTACTACACCCCCGGAAAAGTATAATAAAAAGAGTTATTTCCAACTTGAAGTGACAATCGAAACGGGATTCATTTTATTAAAAATTTAGAGTCGCCACTTGGGATAATTTATGGTTTCCCAAGTCAACGGTTAAAATCCCGAATCGAGGAAAGTTGATTCTATTTATGTCTGCGAACACAAAAATTCGGGTAAGGAATTTTGTTAACCCGGGAGAAGTGTTAGGCATTCCAGAGTTCCGTGTTTCTAGCACGGTCGCTTTGATCATACTTGGCTTTTCAAAATTGTTTAATTACTCATTTTAGAACCTATGCGCTTTTGCTTCTTACCGCTTTTAATTTAAGAACATTATCTTGAAACGGGTTACGCGTACGTATACCCATTGGTTTGGCATGTAAAAAATCATATCACGCGAACGTGTCCATAATTAATAACACTTTATTTATTATTAAGAAAATTTTGGCAAAAGTTGCACGAACGCATACTCCGATTTTGTTTTTAGAGATCGTAGTCATGTCACGCGAATGTGTCCACGACCACGATAATATATTAAATGTACCTAAAGTATACTACAAACATTTGCCATTTTATATCTAAATAAACACGAGGGCTATATGATTAAATGGTGGACGGCACACCTCGAACTATATGAACTAAATCTAATTAGCGGCCTATTAGCATCCATTTTACTATTAAGAAACGTTTATTGGAGTTGCGCGAACGCATACTTCGGTTTTGTTTTTGAAAATTGTAACCATGTCACGTGGACGTGTACACAATCACGATAGTTTAAAATGCGATCTAACTATTCTCAGATGGAATCCGCCAATAACCAATTTCAACAAGTCAAAATCAGCAATTATAAAACCTCATACGAAATGAATTACATGTATCTATACGGTTATGACTCATAATTAGCCAATATATCAATTTAAAAAAAACCAGATGCTTAGGATATAACAAGCATGAACAGTACCGAAAACCATTACTCCTATGAATTAAAAGGGTAAATAAAACGAAAACTAGTAAAGAAAATGGACCCCAAAAGTGACTTCAAAATATTTTCCAATTACATTGTTTAAAGATGTGAAGGAAAATGAATAAGCTATATTTTATATTATTACCATTCCAATCAATGGCCACATTTAATAACAAAGATAGTTAGAAAATTGACTAGCGAATACAAAAGCAGATTCACAATATCATATGTTTGTAGTTATTATCACATGGAAAATAAATAAAAGTGCAGATTAATCGATAAATCACATATAACTATGACAAATCGGAAACCGAAACCTTGTTTTCATGCATTTGAAGATAGATAAAAGAGCATGCAACTTAATTTAATTAACACGTAACTTACAACTTGAATTCGGTGAATTAAGATATGGAGAAGGAGAAAATTCGTAGCTCGCGATTGATGTAGCATGTGTGAACTTGACCATAGATGACGAACGGAACCTCAAACAGAAATTTTTCTAGCCACCTCGTCCAGATCCATTCCGATTCGATCTTCAACAATAGAGGTGGAAGCTACTTTCCCTATTTCTGCCACTGTTCCCTTCCTCTTCTGTTTATGAATGGGTGTGTTCTACTCGTCTCTAGAGTGCTGAAGGTTTGGTTTGATTGTTTTAGGAATTGCAACTTGTTTCAGTTGAGGTCTTCTAAGGTCTGTGTAGAGGAAGCTCGCTAGGGGAAAGGTTTACCGGAAAAATGGCGCTAGTCACTATTGTCTTAAGGTCTTAACTTCTCATTTTTGTATTCTTTTTCTTTGCTGATCGTTCTCCTAGGGTCTTAGGCTCTACATATTGGAGAAGAAGCTCCAGAAACGGCGGATTCTCTAAAAGGTGTCCCCCTTAGTCTAGGTCTTTGGGGTGTATATATAGGTCTAGGTTAGTTTTTGTGTATTTTCCAATTAGTCCCTAGGTCCTTTTGTTTTAAGTCCTTAGGGTCTTTTTATTTATTTTTTGTCCTAAAGAAGAGTCTAGAAGGGTCCCTAGACTATACAGTGCCTTTTAAAATAGGATATAAATACTACACCATGCCAAAACTAATCCTAATTAACTAAACTAAACATGAAACTATTTTTGTATTTTTGAAATTATATAAAGAAAAAAATAAGGTACTATTTTTTTGTATTTTTTTCAAATTTATAAAAAATACATAAACTAAAATATTTTTTGTAATTTTCATTTTTCTGGTAATAAAATAAAGTAAAAAGTCAAAATGAGTTGAAACAGCTATATTAGGCCTAAATTGAATATTTACGTGCTAAAATATAAAAAATTTTGGGGAGGGTCAAAAATCACATGTCTACAGCTGTCCCTCTTTGTCTGGAAACGCGAAGAGTTTTCAGACAAAGAACGACTAGACAAATTTTTTGACCCGACCCTTATTTGGAGGGACTAAAACTAAGAGAAAAAGGGAATGTGACTGAGTCCTGGTATCTGAGCTGCCTACATATCCTTGTCTATAAAGGAATCAGGCTACGTGTAGTTCAGAGGTGAGTGAGGTGATGGAATATGCCGAGGTGGAGAGTTAGTCGAGGTTCCATTCCGCAGAGGTTGCTGTCCGCGGTCCTATTATTACATCAAAAATCAAAACATGAAAAAGACTAGCTAAGCCTGTCAACTACGATTTACAAGATTCCTATCTATAAGTCTTCTGAAGCTTGATCTTGAGTCTTGTGTGTTTTTTCATGCAGACTTTAGATTTGAACCTTGATGCTTGCTAGTTGTAGGTGCTAGTTCATCCTTCTTCAGCTTTTCGGATCAAGACCAGGTATGCAGTGCTTGTGACCTCGTCCATGTCTTGAGCAACCCACATCTTTCATCAACTTCTGCATTTGGATTAACTTCTTGTCTTTCTCTTTTTTTCTTTTTCTTTATTGTGACTAAATTTTGTTGATCATCTCGGACTGTTGACTCTCATTCTTGCCGCGAGCTTCTTTTGTTGCTGACTTGCATTGCTTTCTGAAGTGAATTCCCTTATCTCCAGGTAGGCACCTGATTGTCAATATTCGAATTGTCTTTCTTTGAACCTTGCTGCTTTACATTGAAATTTGTGCTATCTTTTTTTGAAACTTGAATTGCTTTCCCTTTGTTCTCCAGGTGGGCGCCTGATTGCTGAACTTGAACCGTCTTCCTTTGAACATTGCTGCTTTCCCTTGAAACTTGAACTGTCTTTCCTTGTTCTCCAGGTGGGCGCATGATTGCTGAAACTTTCTGTGTTCCCTTGCTTTCCATGTGGGTACCTACAATCAAAACAAACAAAACAAACGAAATTTTCTGCCCCATTTTGTACTAGGAAGATTTGTGAGTTGTTAGCAAAATTGTAAACCACTTATACTATTGATTCAATGCTGAGATTAAACAAAAGACTAGACTAGGATATGCGTCTCCTACGAGTAAAACCAAGAAACTTTGACTAGCAAATGCGTCTGCTAAAATAAAACCTAAATGAACTAAACTAGGAAGTGCATCTCCTAGGGGTGAATTGTAATGACCAAGACTAGGAACTGCGTCTCCTAGGGGTAAATTTAAATGACCAAGACTAGGAAGTGCGTATCCTAGGGGTGAAATCTCAATTTAGGAAGTGCGTCTCCTACAGATGTATTCTGAAAGACTTAGACTAAGAAGTGCATCTCCTAGGGGTGAAATCTCGATTTAGGAAGTGCGACTCCTACAGGTGTATTCTGAAAGACCCAGACCAAGAAGTGCGTCTCCTAGGGGTGAAACTTCAATGACTCAAACTAGGAAGTGCGTCTCTTATGAATGAAATATCAATTTAGGAAGTGCGTCTCCTATGAGTGAAAATCAACTTAGGACGTGCGTCTCCTAAGGGTGAAACTTCAATGACTCAAACTAGGAAGTGCGTCTCCTATGAATGAACTATCAATTTTGGAAGTGCATCTCCTACAGGTGTAACTTTAATGACTCAATCTAAGAAGTGCATCTCCTATGAATGAACTATTAATTTAGGAAGTGTGTCTCCTACAGGTATAACTTCAATGAATCAAGCTAGGAAGTGCGTCTCATATGAATGAACTATCAATTTAGTAAGTGCGTCTCCTACAGGTGTAAATAAATTTAAGCTAGGAAGTGCATCTCCTAGGGGGTGAAATCTCAATTTAGAAAGTGCGTCTCCTACAGGTGTATTCTGAAAGACCCAGACTAAGAAGTGCGTCTCCTAGGGGTGAAACTTCAATGACTCAAACTAGGAAGTGCGTCTCTTATGAATGAAATATCAATTTAGGAAGTACGTCTCCTATGGGTGAAAATCAACTTAGGACGTGCGTGTCCTAGGGGTGAAACTTCAATGACTCAAACTAGGAAGTGCGTCTCTTATGAATGAACTATCAATTTAGGAAATGCGTCTCCTACAGGTATAACTTCAATGACTCAAGCTAGGAAATGTGTCTCCTATGAATGAGCTATCAATTTAGGAAGTGCGCCTCCTACAGGTGTAAATCAACTTAAGCTAAGAAGTGCGTCTCCTAGGGGTGAAATCTCAATTTAGGAAGTGCGTCTCCTACAGGTGTATTCTGAAAGACCCAGACTAAGAAGTGCGCCTCCTAGGGGTGAAACTTCAATGACTCAAACTAGGAAGTGCATCTCCTATGAATGAAATATCAATTTAGGAAGTGCGTCTCCTATGGATGAAAATAAACTTAGGACGTGCGTCTCCTAGGGGTGAAACTTCAATGACTCAAACTAGGAAGTGCGTCTCCTATGAATGAAATATCAATTTAGGAAGTGCGTCTCCTATGAATGAAATATCAATTTAGGAAGTGCGTCTCCTACAGGTTTAACTTCAATGAATCAAGCTAGGAAGTTCGTCTCCTATGAATGAGCTATCAATTTAGGAAGTGCATCTCCTACAAGTGTAAATCAACTTAAGCTAGGAAGTGCGTCTCCTATGGGTGAAACTTCAATGACTCAAACTAGGAAGTGCGTCTCCTATGAATGAAATCTCAATTTAGAAAGTGCGTCTCCTACAGGTGTAACTTCAATGACTCTGTGAGCACGTGATTTTTACCCCAAGTAAAGAATTCCAAAAAAAAAAAAAAATTAAAATAAATAAAAGGGAATT